>JARHVA010000435.1:2020000-2267500 GCA_037957365.1 Torreya grandis
AAAACATTTCTAATATTGTTTCATAGACCTTCTTGCATAGAGTTTCAAATTTGTTCTTGTATTTTTAGACTAATCTAAGTGTGCTTTTGTGATCTTTTATTTAAAATAATTATATTAATCACCTTTGTCTAGCTTGTTTGTCAATAAAACTAAGTAAACTATTTCTAAAGTGCCTTTTTATTTCATACCTTATACCTAGTTGATCAGGTTCATGTCCAAGAATCAAATTCCTAGTGTTTGAAACAAGTGTTTCAAATCCATTAGATTAAAACTTTCATCTATTTTTAAAAGTATAGATTTTGACACCATTTGGCCAAGAGTCCTAACACATGCCTTGTTTGAGCCTAGCTGTTGACACCACATTTGGCCAAAAGACCTGGCAACTTTTAAATTCCTATATTAGACTAATTTGAAACACTTTAACCTTAGAGTTTGGAATTTTTATTTTTGGTCCATTTACATGCTTACCTTTGTGTGAACAGTGAAATGTTAGATACTTCACTCTAGCTTGTTTCCTCACAAACCTTTGTATAAACTTGTTTATCCTTTTGGCAAATTCAGACCAAGTTGAAGCATCAATTGTTTTAGACTTTGTCTTTTTTAGAGTTTTTAGAACTCTTTGACATTTTATTACAAAGCATTGACTATGGAACCCAACATGTATTCCTACACTCATACTAGACTCATGTACAATCTGCGGATTAGTAATGTAGTTGCATAGGAAGAAATGGTGCAAGACCCCTATGCAGATAATATTTCTTATGAGATAGAGTCTTATCCCTCTTATAATACTCAATCAAGGGCACAAAGCCAAGATCCATTACTTAAATATTTAGTTAACACACCACCTTATACAAAATAGGACCAATAATAAACCACGCAATACCTAAATACAATACCCATAGTGAATGAACCAGTTCTTCAATAGTCATATTCTACTAATATGACTTCCACGTATGATCCATTTTTGTTTGAGTGACATTTGTTAGAGAACAAAGATGAGATTTTGGTTAGAGCCATAGAGGTAGGGGCCAAGTTTTTGGTAAACTTTCCCCATGAAAATTTACCAAGTCTAGTAAGAGTGCCCCACAATATCATTTACGATCAACATGCTTCTTCTATCAATCATATGGCTCTAGTTCAAATAATGTATCAAGACCCCAATATATCCAATCAAGGTAAAAACATCATGGAAGATCACTATAACCAAATGCAAATAGCATACCAAACCTACCTAAATTTAGCATGTGATTTCAATTAGATGAACATGGTAAGTAAGCCTCTCATTGACCTAGTTCCTTCAAGAGGAGTGATGATAGAGTTAACTAGATAAGAAAATCTGATTTCTTACCCATTTTTATAAACTACTTCAACAGATAACTTGATGCATATACCCATTATTGAAGAAGTATCTTCAGCATCTACACTAAATAGTGAACCAAACATAGTAGATAATACACAAATAATGTCCAGACCGAATCAAAGTGGTACTAATACGTAAATAAATAGCCAACAACATGTACCTCTAGTTAATCCTATGAATAGGTCATCATACCAAGCGATAGGAGTTTTTTCACCCTAGCCTCAACCAACTGCTTTCTCAACTATACAACATATGGGGCTAGGTAATCAAATAACAACCAATATCACACCTCAATGACAGAATGTGATGAATCCTACTCCTCCTCAATAGGTAGTGAGTATTTTTCACAACAACAGACATAGTCTAGTGTATCAACATAATAAATGATGAATACATTACCACCTCAACTAGGGGAAACAAATATTCCACCCTAACAAGTAATAATGATCATACCTCTTTAGTCACATACTAATATGCCAATTCAAAACCAGCCAATGACTATTCAACAGCATGCAAATATTGGTTAGTGATAGATGCCAAATTTGTAACATACTTTCACTTCTTCACAAGGATTTATGCAACAAAGGGGTCTCCATGTTTCTTAGGTACCTACTAGACAACCATTGGTTCAAAATATGCCACAAATCTAGAGATAGGGTCTTGGTCCATAAGTTCCCACTCAATAAAAAGGTTTGATTAGTCAGTATCACATCCCTTTTCAACCATAGTAGGCATAGTATAATTATAGCCCTCCATTTGAATGACAAAATGCCCTAGGTCAAACCTTTATCACCATCCCAAACTAGAATATCATACAACCAAATATGCAATTTCAAGTACATCCCAATCCATGTATGCATATTCCTAGTCCATTCCCCAACCAAACCAATATACCCCAATAGGTATATCATAATCTAGTCAAAGTGTACCACTTGTGACCTCTCATCCATTTAACCAAGCCAACATTCTCCCTCAAACAAATATTCCTTCTAGTTTCCTCTCCCAAGAATTGTAACAAATGAAGGATGCAATTACTACTATTCAAGTGGAGAAGCAAACTAAAAATTTTAAATTGATGATGTATGTTCTTATCCATTCAACATGGAGTATTTATAGATACCATTTCCGCTAGGATATGAACCACCAAAATTTCATAAATATAAAGGAAAGGGTGATCTTAAGGCTCATTTGACCAAATTCTTTGTCACATGTCAACCAGTAGTATATAGTGACATATACCTTCTAATATTGTTTCCAAGGAGCTTGGCTAGACAAGCCTTGAAGTGGTTTTTGAAGTTGCCCAATAATTTAGTAACAGACTTTGATGATCTTTTTGATAAATTTGTGCAGCATTTTCCTTATAATCTCAAGCATGAGATTTCATTAGTGGACTTGACATAAGCAAAGCAAAAAGTTGGTGAGAGTTTTGAAAGCTATTTATAGTGATGGAGAGCCCTTGCAAGTCATTTCACAAATATTTTACCAGATAAACAATTAGCCACTATGTTTACTAAAAATTTACATAGTGAGATAGCTTATCATCTAAAACTATAATGTGTGCATATGTTCAAAGAGATCATTGATAAAGGTTTATTGATTGAGAGGTAAATTATCAATATAAGAGTCATCAAGCTTAATTCAACTAATCAAAATCAAGGTACCAACCATAAAAATGACCAACATCTCATCCAAATGCAAGCATCACAACCAGCATAGGCCAATAACCATGAAAGACCGAAGCAATTCAATCGTAATAAGAATGTTGTGGGAAATGGAGTAACTAAATTTCATCATGTCCAAACTATGTAGACATCATCTATACCACCTTTTTAGCTTACTCCTACCCAAAAACCTCTCCAAACAACACTTTAAGCACAATAACCAAGACTTGCATAACAAATATAGTGACCTTTACCATTATAAACCCCTCATCCTTGAAGAACCATCCTTGCACATCATGTCTTTAGTGACCTAGGAGAACCTATTGAGCCTATATTTCACAATATCACTACCACTAATCTAATTATTTAGCCTATATTAAAGCATTATCTACAAGGCATTCCTTACCCTGATTGGTATCATAAAAATTAATTTTGTGACTATCATCGGGTCAATGGGCATAATCTACAAAGATGTGTCCAAATTAAGCATTTAATTGAAAATATGTTGGAGAATGAGGAGATAAAACTAGATAATGGTGCTTCCACTTCCAATAAAACTCTTGGGATCTATCAAAACCCCTTTCCTTGACATAACAATCAATAGTAGTAGAACAATCAACAACAATAATAATGGCTAGTGTAGCAAAAAAATCAATAGTATCATAATCAAAGGCCAAACTAGTAGAATCAACAAAATCAATAGTATAATCCATAATGACAAAATAATGGACAAATCTAAGGTCAAAATGGTAATAACTAACAAACCTATAATGTAGTTTCACATGACTACAATAGGGTTGTAGTTCATATTACAGGGGGTAGCATTAATACCATCTCCTTTAATACTAGACCAAACACTAATCAACCTCTACCATGGCTAAACAATAATATTCATCCAAATCACATCAATAATCCTTATTTGACTTAGGCATGCATATAGGTAAACTAAAAAACTAGGACGTTCCATTTTGGATCTTATAGTGACAACTTCTCCTTGCCATGTGACCACATGTAAGTGCACCAACAATCGAGACTTATCATGTCTGGTCCCACACCATTCCTAGTATCAGTTAGAAATAATGGTATAATATTTAATCCCAATTATGTAATCACAACTCGAAGGTCAAAGATTACTATCCTAGGCCCATAACCATTTGCCACTTTGCCTATCATCCAACTAACCATTCAGCCTTAGAATAAACCATTCACTACTGACCAAGATAAGAAGTTTGATATTGTGGAACAATTACAGAAGACACTATCACAATTTTTTATTTTAGATTTGCCACAGATGTCAATAATCCAAAAAAACATCTTGAATGAGTTTTTAACCCAGTTCACTATTTCTAGTGACATATCCCCTGATAAATTTCAAGCTTTAATTAAACACCTAGCTCTAGCCCAACAAGTCACATTCAACCAAAGCGATATGTCTTCCCTTGGCTTGCTCCATAATAACCCATTATACATAGAAGTTTATATAAGATGACATAAAGTGAAATGTGTCCTTATAGACAAAGGATCCAACCCCAACATAGTGTCTCTCAAACTTATCAAGATTCTTGGGTACAAAATGACATATCTCCAACTAGAAACAATAACTATCAAAGCCTATGATAATCAAGAAAGAGAATCCCAAGGCACCATTAGTTTGTCAATTATCATTGGGTCTTTAACCCATGATACACTTTGCCATGTGCTTGATCTTGACTTATCATACAACATAATTCTAGGTAGGCCTTGGTTACATGAGATTCATGTAGTCCCATCAACACTGCACCAATGTATCAGGTTTTCCCACTTAGGGATGGAGGGGAATATTTTGGGAGATTTACACCCATATGAACACTGCAAGTATCTTGAGGCCAAGTTTCAAAGCTATAATTATTAATAAGACATGAATCCAAGTTCTAATCAAGGTAAAGGAAAGGCTATACTTATTGATCCTTCACTAGATAATTGCATAGATCCTAATACCTTGGATTCCCTTTCCCACATGCCACCTCTTGAAGCTTCTAATCATTTCACCATTTCAGATAATGGACCGGGAGAGTATGAGACTCATGATACATTTAATATCACCAATCTTCCTTAGAATATGAAAACATTTGAGTGACTAAAGTAATCCCACATATGCATTGGTAACAAAAGAACAAAGATAAGGGACCTGCCACATTTATACCAGCATCAAGCCTAAAACCTAACCCTCTTGAAGGAGATGAATCATGGGTATATAATGATAACCAAGTTGATTGTTATAAAAATGCAAAGTACCATATTCCTAATAGGATAATGGAGTGTCACAATTCTAAAGAAAGAGGCCTCAAACCAAATTAGAAAGGAACCATTGAGTCAATTTCTATGACTAAGTATGAAAGACCTTATGGACTTGGATTTAAATGGCCTGGGGGTGACCCCACATATCTTATTCAAACTCCATCATCAGTAACTAGTGATGATGATGCTGATAATGAAATAGAGTCTAATCATAGCCTTACCTTTAACAACCTAGCTAAGACCAACCTATTTGATAATAATTCCATTTGTACCCTTACCCTCATTGTTCATCATAATCCATTGCCATTATATTATCCCCAACTAATAGATTGGGACCAACAAGAATCTAGTCTATCGATTGATGAATTCTAGAATGATGAGGCATTTTATGATTTCTTAGGCCTTAGAGATAATTTTCCATTAGGAGATCACAAATAAATATTATCAATCACATTGGATCTTGAAACCTATTTTAGAGAGCGAGTGAACGCCCTTAGCCAAAAAAAAAGTAAAACATTGAGGTCCCAAATTGAAAACCTCTTTGAGGTACTTTTTAACCAGGGAAAATGTAAAGATAAAGGATATTCTAGTGGTGAAAACCTATCTTAGGTGCCATTATATGGGGGTGTTCATTCTTCTTCAAATTTAGACAAGGAGACCATCAATGATGAACTTGCGTACAGATCTAAGTTCAACTTTAAGCAACAACAAATATTTGATCAAATAATTCAAGAATTTCTAATTGTTTTTATCACATGGATAGATCTCCCATTAGGGGATTAAAATTCATCATGTCTAGGGTAAATTGAATATCAAGTCCTAATAGAGGACCCTGACATAGTCCAATAGTTTAAGTCACTACCTACTATCCTAGAAGATTGTTTGACCCTTCTAGTTGAAGATACAATGGAGGTAAATATTAGGACTCCATCAAACTTGTAATGGATAAAATTAGGAGCATCACTCACTGAGGAGGAATGTGACATATTTATAGCTCTATTAAGATAATTTGTAGATATCTTTTCATGTGTGTACTCTGACATGCCAGGTTTAGACCCCACCTTAGTTTTACACCACCTTGTGGTTAATCTTTATGCAAAATCGATAAAATAAAAGCTATGTAAGATGCATCCTTGCATTTTTGTATTAGTAAAGAAAGAGTTGGAAAAACTCTTAGAAGTAGGATGTATCCAATCCATTAACTACTTTGAATTGATCTCTAATGTTGTACCTATTAGAAAAAAAGACTAAAGGAATCATAATTTGTACTCATTTTTGAGGCATCAATAAATCTTGTCCTAAAGATGATTTTCCATTGCCTAATATCAACATGATAATCAAATCCACAATAGGTTATGAAAAATTTTCACTCATGGATGGCTTTTTAGGATATAATCAAATCAAAATAGCACCAAAAGATCAACATAAAATAGTATTCACCACTCCATGGGGAACATTTTGCTATCAGGTGATGCCATTTGGCCTCAAGAATGTAGGAGATACATATCAAAGAGCCATGACTATCATATTCCATGATATGATGCATGATATTGTTGAAGACTATGTCAATGACATATTAGGAAAATCTAAGACCAAGGCTGACCATCTAACAGTGCTGCATAAGATATTTGAAAGACTATGAGAGTAAAAAGTCATACTCAATTCAAAGAAATGTGTGTTTGGTGTAACTTCAAGAAAATTACTTGGATTCATTATATCTCGTAGAGGTATTGAAATTAATCTAGCTAAAGTCCATGCTATAACCAAGATGCCATCACTAACTAATTTAAAGAAACTCCATAGTTTGTAGGGTAAGATCTAGTAAATCTGATGATTCATCTCTCAGTTAGAAAATAAGTGCCATCCATTTACACACCTTTTAAATAAAGGATTTTCATTTCACTAGGATGATCACTACCAAACAACTTTTCAATAGCTCAAAGACTATCTTGTCAATCCACCTATTTTATTACCTCTTATGCCAGGAAAACCATTTTTGTTATACCTATCAGCTACTGATCATGCCCTAGGGACACTCTTAGCTCAACATGATGACAAGTGAAAAGATCATGTTGTTTACTACTTAAGTCATACCTTGGTTACATATGAACATAACTATGCACCTATTGAAAAAGCTTGCCTAGCCATGGTTTTTTTAGCTCAAAAATTATGTCATTACATGTTGAATAATAAAACCATGGTCATTTCAAAGGTATATCCACTCAAGTATCTACTATATAAAATATATTTTCAAGGTAGAATGGCTAAATGGATCATTCTTCTCAGTTATTTTGACATAGAGTATGTCAATCAAAAATCAATCAAGGGACAAGTTCTTGTAGATCAACTTGCTAAAGCACCCCTCATGGACGTATAGCCACTCAAGTTTTAATTTCTTAATGAATCCATCATGACCATTATTGATAGACCCCTTGAGGAGTAGCCTTGGAATTTTTACTTTGATGGTTCATTCACTTCACATAAATAAAGGGTAGGCCTATTGTTTATTACACCACAGGGGGATCTAATCCCTAAATCCTTCAAAATCAGCTTTCTTTGTATAAACAACATGGCTGAGTATGAAGCACTTTTTGAAATACTTTGAAAAGTAGTGCAGTGAAATATATCTCACCTCTAATTTTATGGTTCCAAGTTAATGGTGATTCTCAGTTAATCATCAATCAGGTTATAAATCATTTTCAGACCAAAGACAACAAGATGGTTCCATATAAAGACATTGTCAACACTCTTACACAAAAAATTTATAACATTCAATTTGAGTATATACCAAGGGCAAGTATTAGAACTATATATGCCATGGATACTATTAGTTCTCTAATTTTACAAATAGATAAAGCTAGAGAGTATCAGTTCCTAGTCGAGAATTTGTCATCCCCAACTCATAAACCTTCAACTGTTACCATGATTTTTGATATTATTGGTCTTAATTCTATCTGGTACTCAGACCTTTACAACTACCTTCATGACCAATTTCTACCACCTAACCTCTCTCAAAAACAAACCAAATCCTTCATTCATCATTCCACTTGTTATACTCTAATTGGATCCACCCTTTACCATTATATTTTTAATGGAACTCTACTTCATTGTTTAACTTCAGTAGAGTCTATGCTAGAGTTAAGAGTTCACAAAGGAGTATGTGGAGCCCATTCTAGTGGGGTAGTCCTATCCAAAAATCTCTTGTGTACTATTTATTATTGACCCATAATGGATGTAAATGCTACTACATATGTAAATAAATATGACAAATATCAATGGCATGCTAATCTAATTCATGCCCCAATAAAAACTTTGAAACTAATGTTGACACCATGGCTATTTTCTACATGGGGACTTGAAATCATTAGGAATATTAACTCCACTTCATGTGATGGCCGTAAACATGTCCTTACCACCACTAAATATTTCACAAAGTGGGTTGAAGCTATACCCCTCACTTACATGATTGGAAAGAAAATTTCCGAATTCATCTTCAACCATCTCATTTGTCACTATGGTATCCCCTCTGACATTATATCTGATAACAAAGGATCATTCAAGAAAAAATATGTAAACTAGTTATGTACTAAATACTACATCACACAACACTTTTCTATAACATATTACCCTCAAGGTAATGGCCAAGCTGAGGCATCCAATAAAACCATTGTAAATATTCTCAAAAATATTATTAATGATGTTGGTCCTGACTAACACCTCCAGATATTCCTTTCCCTTTGGGCATACCATACCAATCATCATACCCCCACTGGAGCCACTCTATACTCATTTATTTATGGTACTAAAGCCATCCTTCCCATTGAGGTCGAATTACCTTCACTATGCATCTCTTTCAAGCATGTTATGGATGATCATGACTATCGAATAGCTCACCTACAAGAGCTAGACCTAATAGATGAGAAATGCACAAATGTGCTCAACAATCTTCAAGCATGTCAAAATCAACTCAAAGTCCACTATAATCAGCATGTTAAATATATAAAATTTGAACTTGGTGATCTTGTTCTTAAATAAAACCAAAAAAATACCATGGCTAAGAAGAAACATAAAGGGAAATTCAAACCCAAATAGATACGGCCTTTCATCATCACTACAGATTATAGATCATGAGCATATAGGCTTACCATACCAGACGATGACAAACTTCTAGAACCAATAAATATTATTCATCTCAAGTGGTACTATGATTGAATACTAAGATGTATTGCCTATAAGTACCATTTTAGTTATGCCATTTTATCACTATTCTTCTTTGTATAAATGTCATCTTTACTCATCCTCTTTCTCATATCTACTTTCCATTTATGACATATCAACCTAGTGTGTTCAAGAACATTAGATAGAAATCATATTTTGGGATAGTGTGATAGAAGTTTTGGTAGTTGCATCTTTCATTTTTTATTTTTTCTTACCACCTGTCTTGCTGCTAATTATAACCACCTTTGGGAAAATTAGTACCTTTGATTTATGTCATTATGTCCTAGTTATAACCACTTATGAGCAAACTAGGGGCAATACTAAACCTTGACATACCAACTTGCCACTTCCTATGCCATATTGTGTCTTTTTACCAAATATGCCTATGTTGTTTGAATTAGTTGTTGCACTAGTTGAATTCCTCTGCTAAAATGGTAGAGCTAAAGTAACTTGAGGTCCTACTCTAGGGCTATGTAGGTAGTGCTCAATACTTGTTGAGGTCAGTTTAGTCACCCTTTTACCCATGTTATCACCATTTTATGACCAATCCAAGACATGCTCTTACCATTTTTTGAGCAACCTAAGTTTTAATTCTCTCATAATTTTATGAACAACCTAAGCCATACTCTCATCATTTTGTGAGTAACCTAAGTTTGAATGATCTTACCATTTTGTGAGCAACCTAAGCTATGCTCTTTCTATTTTATGAGCAACCTAAGTATGAATTCTCTCACTATTTTGAGAGCTTAAACCATTTGGAATCTCATCATTCTTGATTGAGTTGAGACACTCCAAAACAATTCCAAAAACATTTGAAAAATAATTAGAAAAGAACAAAAACATTGACCACTTCCTTGCCTTAAATATTCTAGGAACCCTTACTAAGTTACAAGCAAATCACTTGTCATTTATTTTCCCCATTTTTTTAGCCTTTTTCTCTCACACACTTTCCACTTTTTAAGGCCATTCCTCTTCTTTTATCACATACATTCTATTTATTTCAATCAGTTATCACATTCTTCCCATTCTCTAGGAGAACTACATTTGGCCTGAAGTTTTTTATTAGATATTACATCCATAAAACTATGTAGGTAGCATCCACTTGCCTAGTGCATATGGAGATAACTCAGCCACCCCCTTTATTTTCTTTTATTCCCCCATTTTATTCATTTGTTAAGTTGTCACCTATTTTCTAGTGGCAATGTTCGTAGGGTTTTTTGTTTGTTTATGCTTTTTTTTATTTGTCTATCTATTTATTTGCTTTCAGCATTATTTAATTGATTCATTTTATGTGTGTTCATTAGGTGATTCGTTTCCCACACTTACACTTGAATCCATCCATATTCATATGTTTACATTATCATCATGGTCTCTATCACTAGTGCATTGTTTTTTATTGAGTATTGGATTATGGGAGTCAGTCCTTATGCATATTTTAGCCAAGTCCTCATGATTTTATACCATGATTCCTACCAACACATGCTATAATAAACCTTAGCTTCAAGAAACCTATTCAACAATGGTAGCCTTTCTTTGGCACCAACATCCTAATTCAATCCCAATCATATCCCAAATAGAGTAATTAACCATGAAAGAATTCCAACATTTATTGGTTCAGATGAGCATCTCCCTACTAGTAGGTTGTTCCAATTCATCATTACCCTCTATGTTTAGTTATCATCATTCTCAACCAATTTTATCATGTTTTCCATAATCAGGGTCCAATGATAATAACTGCCTATGGGAAAATCATTGGACATCATCCCACTTATATTTCTCAATTATTATAACCACCTTTGGTAAAATCATTAAGTTGTCACCACTTCACTTTTTTTGCCTATACAGGGGCATGTTATTATCTTTTTTGTCTATCCTAATAGGGGTAGCTCCATCTTCTTAATGATTATAACCACCTTTGGGAAAATCATTATATTATCATACCACGTTGCCACTATTAAGTTACAATGCTTATAACCACCTTTAGCCAAACTATTGTACACAATCCCACTTGAATTTTCAATGATTTTGACTAATTTTTCACTATAATCATGTTTTCACCCCATCATCTTTCCTTTCTTTGGTCCCCTCATTTGACTTCTTTCTTTTTGAGGGACCGTTTACCAACCTGCTTGTGCCAACCATTCCCTTGAGGGGGCATCATACAGTTAGTTTATCATCATTACAATTGTAGTCAATCAAGACCTTTTCATTCTTTGAGAATACATTACTATGATTATAACTTACAATGCCTTCCCAAACAGAGGCAAACTGTAGACACCTAAAACTAGCCACTAATAACCTCTAATCAAGATTTTGGCCAATTTACACCTAAAATGCAAAATTTGGCCTAAAAACACTAAAACATGCAAAGTGATGTGAAACTAACATATTCAAGTGCTGATTTTGGCCAGGGTATCCCTAATTGGGGTAATTCAATTTATGGGCTAGCTAACTTTGATCAGATCATTTTGAGTTAAAATGCCAATTTTGCACCCACATGCTCTAGACTACTCTTTCCTATCAAATCTTTTACACAAGACTCATGCCTTTGTTATTTGTTATTGGAAACATCGTAAATAGGAATACGGTTCCAATGCATCTAATAACACCTTCTAGTTATAATCCAAAAAAAAATAGGACCAATAACAAGGCATTTTGATCAATTTGGGTAATTTATGCATAAAATGCTTAATCATGTTTAAGAGTTAATCAATCCTCAACCACACATCTCAATATTGAGATGGATGGTTGAGTTTGTATCTGATCAAATCTAAAAATCTATAAATAAGAGACCTCACAACATCATTTCTAAGCTTTTTGGATGCAAAGTTATAATGCCAAATTGGTTCCAAAAGCTTCAAGTAATTAGTGTTACCATGCCAAGCCAAGCCGCAAGCCAAAGGTTCCAAGGACATATGGAGGTATCCAATATTCCATTTCCAAGGACTTCATGAGCACAAGCTGAGCAAGCCACTACTAAAAAGGCATTTGGAGCTTCCAAGGAAGGTGAAGGAATTCTTGTGTTTGATTCCTTGATTTTTTGTTATGCTTATCATTTGCTTTTGTTAACTAATCTCTCCCTAGTGTATAGGCCTAGATGTGTGATGATATTAGTGTGTTTATTTAATTTTTTTCATTTTAGAACTAACACCATACTAACCATCCTCTCTTGAGTCAAATTTCTAGATCACAGAACATGCTTTCACTTAACTACAATATATTAATTCATAAAACACACTTCAATCTAGCTTGTAAAATGATAGAATTCAGTCTTTATTGTATCAAAAAAGGTATTACAGTATAAATTTTGGCATATCCTAAGAAAGATAAATCATAAGCATATTTTATCTAAAATGTCAAAGATTTATTGTCTAAAATGTTTAGAGAGTTATACATGTGGTAGAAGTCAGAACATATATAGAAAAAGAAAGAGAAAGGGAACTGTGATGTATTAGCACAAGTTTGAGGATGTTGACTCATGACCTTATCAATAAGGAAAAAATTATGTAAAATAATTTAATGCTCATTATCCTTATCCATCCACTTGGTATCTTTCTTGGAACTCCATGTCATTATCTATCTCATATATTAAGGAGGATCATGTCTTGGAATTGACATAATTATGTCACATCTACATTGGGTGGCCATCAGTACTTGTTTAATGAAAATGTGACCCTAATGATAGGTGAAACACCTCTCCATGATCACCTTTACATTTTTATTTTCTCCAATATTGAACATAGGTCCATTATAGGTGAAAACCAATCCAATTATTGGTTTTCACATAGTCATAATGTCCATAGAAACATGTAAACTACTTGATCTTGGTTCACACTTACTAGTCTATCTTTGATCTTTATATTAGGCCATAAGAGACATGTTTTGTATCTAGAACATATAATAATTGAGAAGCTATTTTATATGATCCTCCATATAAAACATATCAAACACAATCATAGAATGAACCCTATAGGATATAAGATCTCGAACCAAAAACCCAAATTTAACTTTAGTGGCATCCCTTTATGTTCTTTATACCTAACTATATGGAGATGTTTGAGCCTTGGTGCTAGATCGAGATCTAATGGTAGAATGATGACACTATAAGACCTTGTTCACCTTGGTTGAAAACTAGTCTTTTTTTTGACCTTGTCTATTGAATATTATTTGAGCTAATCAAATTGCTCCAACCTATCATTGCTCTCATTAGCTTCGTAGATCCTCACTATAAAATATTGACCCTTTTGACCTCTTACATACCATAGGATCTTATTGTATGAATGAATACAGGGCCTTAATTTTTTATATATTTATCAATGATGTCATGGTGATGTTATGGAGGTGTCTTGATGAGTTAATGAAGTTCTTTGATAGCCTAAGTGATAATGACAAAATGTGTAATGTGCTTGTCCTAGTGTGCTTAAAGTTAGCTTGGTTAACCTTCTATTTTGTCATGGTTAGAGATGATCAGGGATGAGTATGGTAATTTGAGAATTTTAAATAGATCCTTACATTGTTTTTTATGATTTTAGTGCTTGTGTGTATGATCAGATTTTATTTGGTTGATCATTGTTGTCATCTAGACATTTTGGGTCTAGTAGAAAAAAATCTGAGTAAGTAGTTTGTTGATGTCACCATTTCCATGTGTGGATGAGTCAAGGGGATTTGTTCATATGTTTTTTATCACATTAGTCCTTATTTTTTATGTGTTAAATCTCAAGTCATGCACCTAAATGAAATCCAATATATGTGGGTACAAATTTGAGCTCATAGGCATTTTGACAGTATTTTCTATGTTCAAATAGAGCCAAGTAAGCATGTTGATTATGTCAACATTAAAATTAGTGGGGGTTTCAAGAGGAAATGGTCACATGGATTTGTTTATTACTATTCCTAGTTCTTATGTGCTAAATATTAGGTCATGCACCTAAGTGTGTTAAAAGATATCTAAGTGCAAAGTTGGGCTCTCAAGTAGTTTGACAGGGTTTTCTCATACTTAGCCAAATTTGCATGAAGCAAGAAAGAGCTAACTAAGTATATTGGTGATGGAATATATGACACATGTGGATGTTTTAGGAGAATTTGATTATATGGGTTTTTTCATTTTTATGCCTAGTTGATTTATGCTAAATTTTAGATTATGCACTGAAATACATCAAAAGATATGCATGTGCAAAGTTATCCTTCCAAGTAATTCTTAACATTATTGGCTCTATGATAGATAAATATAAGGAGGCATTTTAATATCATTATATCTCACACATGTGAGGGTTCTAATAATAAATTGACACATGGTTGTATTCTCCTATGTGAGGATATCATATGGTCTAAGTTTGAGAACATGCACTTGAGCAAATCAAAAGATATGGAGGTACAAAGTTGACCTTATAGATAGATTACAAAGGTTACCATTCTTATTATATTTTTCATGAAGATAAAGATCAAGACCAAATTAAGATCTATTGGCTCATAGGTGATCATACAATTTTGATCCAATGGTGTGTGTTGAGTGTGATGGTAAGAAATGCATGATGTTTAATAGTATAAGTGCTTAGAAGGCATGTGAGGGTGTTAAGTGTCATGATAATAGAAGTTATAAGAAAGATCAAATGGTGAGTGTTATAAGATAAATACCTGATTGATCCATATAAATTAATGATGTGTGATGAGTCAATATTGAAAGAGTGCATGAAATGAGGTCAATGTGTTTAAGGTTTAACATTTGGGCTTTGGTGCACTATGAATTAAAGTTAGGATAATATCAATGATGTGTGTTTAATATGATCAAAAATGACATGAGATGCGAGCATAGTGTTTGAAGTTTAACTATGAATGTTGGCATTTGAATATTTGAATTTTGTAAAAGAAATACTAGCGTCTAGTTTTTGAGCCATATATTTTGATCCAAGATGAATTTACTGATGGTGTAAAAATAAAATTGGTAGAGGACTCCATGGTTCATCTATAAATATATATTTGAAGGTCTTCATGTATGTATAGATAAATTTATTAATCTCCAAATTTGATTATGTGTTCAACTATGTTTTGTAAGTAACTTGATAAGGGTAATTGAGAAAATTCTAATGTTATTTTGATGTTTAATGATGAATTGGCTATTGAAGAATGTTTTATACTCCATTAATATCATTTGTGTGAATTATGAAGGTTTGAAAAATCATATATAATATGAACAAAGGTTTAGAATTTTACTATGTGTTTGTTCATGATGATTATGTGCATGAAATGTTGTTTAAACAGTTTGTTCTTAATCAAAAGGGCATTGTGATGGATATAGGCACTTAAGGAGGAACTATAGATAATGTGGCATGGGTTCATGATTTTTAAATTTTTCTTATGTTCTTAGTTTTCTTAGGTAAGTGTCAAAGAGGTGAATTGGTCATCGCAGGACCTAAAAGTGACTTAGGCCTATTTGAAAGTGGATTTTTAAGTGTGACCCATGTGAGGTGTCTTAAGGGTGAAAGCATGTATTATAGCCAACAAAAAAAATTACACTTGATAATTCATGAATGATCTATATATAGTGAAACCAAATGTGATGGTTTTAAGTTGTGTGTAATGCTTGTGAGTGAGACAAGTGCAAGGTGTATGTGAGAATTGTGGAGCAAAAGAGAGGTAGAGTGCCCAATTGATGAGTTAATGAGTAGAGAAGATTGAGGACTATGTGCATGACCTGTAGGTCATATTTTATATGTTCAAATAGTGATCTTGAAGTTTAAGGATATGTGAAGAGGTCTAAGTATGCATATGAGGATAGTTTGAGTAAAGGAGAAAGATTGTGGCATGCCTATGTGAGAGGCCTATATGAGATAAAGAGAGTTTATGCATGGATTAGATAATCAGAGAACCATCATCAAGTGTTGAAGACATTAATTCTAAGGTGGAGGTGTTCACTTCAAGGAGGGTCTAAGGGATTTGATCTTACTTAGGGGTAGTTAATCCTTGTGAAATAGGTGTTTCACTAAAGGTCTTTGGTTAAGAGGATACGATCAAGGTTTGTTGGTCTAAAGGAGTTGACCAGTCTCTTCTTTGTAATTTCTTATAGGATAAGTAGTCCATGTGTTGTAGGCTTGAGATTGGGTTGTATTCCCCATGAGGGTTTCACATAGGAACTATGTGTTATGTGTTTGATCTTGTGTATGCATTGAATGAATGATCTCTCTTGTTAATTTTGCTTGATCAAGTTGATATATGTTAATTATTTAAATAGTTTGAAAGGATTGGAATTGAGATTAAAATATCTAGGCTCACTGATTCACCCCCCATCTTAGTTATTATAACTCTAATAATTAGTATCAGAGTAGGTCCTTATTTAAAGTTTAACTACTTGAAGGCGATCAAAGGTACAATGCTTGACAAAGAGGCCATGGCTTGTCTTAAAGACAAACTAGTATGTGTTTTATCAAATTTCAATTCAAGAATGGATGCTATGAAGATGCAAGTGAAATATCTAGAAGCAAAAGTCAAGAATCTATAGGTCATGATGGTTAATGGTCTCAACCAAAGGGAGGAACAATTTGAAATTAAATTCATGACTTAATCATATATGTTCTTATCAATGGACAAAATGGATTTTAGCTCCACCAAAAGGGTCAAAAAAGAGAATTAATGGACAAGTAATAATCAATAAAAAAGTGGGTCAAATTTGAATGATGTCTTTAATGGGTACTACTTATCATGTAATCAATTTGGTCATAGGTATAGGGATTGTAATTTCTCTCTAGAGATAAAAAGGAATCTTATATACTATATTTGTAACCAATAAGGTCATATAGTCAAAATCTATAAAAAAACCTTTTTGGAAAAAGAATATACAAGTCATTGACACCATCAAATGGTTCAAGAAGACTAAGTCTAAGATTGAAGAATAAAAGAAGTAGAATTAAAGTAGTCTACCAAAGGAAGAGTTAATGTTTATTTTGTTTCCTTGCATACTCAATAATATGGGAAAAAGAGATGGTTCATTGATAGTAGATGCTCAAATCATATGATAGGAGACAAGAGTAAGTTTATCTCTCTTAGGAAGACCAACCCTGGTTTAGTGAGATTTGGTGACAACAAATCTGCTAACATAGTTGGCAACGGTACTATGAGTTTGGATAATGGTCATTCTAGGACTGAGAATGTCCTATATGTATAAGTTTTGAAACATAGTCTTATAAGTGTGATCCAAATGTGTAAGGAAATGTTGTAATTTTTCATGATGATGTTTTTAAAGTAAGAAATGTTGGAAAATTAGTTTCCAATATTAAGAATGGAAGCAATTAGAATCTTATTGGCATATGCAAGTTGATGATCCCCATAAATTTCATGTTCTTGTCCTCATCTATTTCCCTCATCCTACTTGTTAACCATACTTTTGAACACTTTTTCATAAGTTTCATTATGCATATATCCTTGCAAATAGCATTATGTTTCTATATTATTTTAATAGCTAGAATTATGTATTGTAATTAAATATATGATAAGTATCTATTGCTTTAGGACACTTTTTTTATAATGTGTTTTAAGGATGTTTTAAATAAATATGTATATAGCACAGAACATCCTCTAGTAAAAGAATATCATTACACAGACTATCCTATAGCCACTACATGACCAAAGTCATGAATGAATAGATTTTGATTCCTCTTTCAGCCAACTCATAGAAATAACCATAACCTCCTTGGAGCCCATTAAGGAAGTGGTTAAAGGCTGAAATAATTTTGTTTATCATACAACAATGTTGAAAAATTCACATGAAAGATGACTTTATCAAAAGGAGCCAATTTAGCTTATCCTAACTTGAATGTATATTAGATTAGAATATATATATATTTTTTTATAAAACAATATATATTCTAATCTAAGATACATTCGAGTTAGGATATGCTTAGGTTAAAGGAATAGATTTTAGTGAGACTTTTGCTCCTATAGTAAGAATGGAAGAAATTAGAATCTTCTTGGCATATGCAAGCTGATGAGCCCCATAAACTTCATGTTCTTTTCCTCATCCTGCTTATTAACCATACTTTTAAACACTTTCTCATAAGTTTCCTTCTGCATATAGCCATAATATTGTAAATAGAATTATGTTTCTATATTATTTTAATAGTTAGAATTATGTATTTTAATTAAATATATGATAAGTATCTATTGATTTAGGACACTTTTTTTATAATGTGTTTTAAGGATGTTTTAGAGAAATAAGTATATAGCACAGAACGTCCTACAGTAAAGGAATATCATTACATAGACTATCATGTAGCCACTACAAGACCAAAGTCATGAATGAATAGATTGTGATTCCTCTTTCAGCCAACTCATAGAAATAACCATAACCTCTCTAGATCCCAATAAGGAAGTGGTTAAAGTCTGAAATAGTTTTTTTTGTCCTACAACAATGTTGCAAAATTCACATGAAAGACGACTTTAGCAAAAGGAGCCAATTTAGGTTATCCTAACTCAAATGTATCTTATATTAGAATATATATTATTTTATATAATACAATATCCTTTGTAGTATATGTATGTATTGTGAGGACCTAGGAAGCACAACTGATTACCATATACAAGCAACTAACCATGAAATTAAACCAGAAGCAATAAGTAACTAGAAACCAGAAACAACACAGAATTTGAGAGATAATACACAATCTTGTATTCAATACTCTTTAGAAGGAAATACAATAAAGAAGTGCCATAGTCTTCTTCCCACACCGAGGCTTCCCACACACCTAGGGCATATAGATATTCTCCCTCAAGAGCTCACTCTCTCTCAATTACGGTCACAACAAACAACTCAAGCATAGAGCTGTTGTTCACCTCCAATCAGTTAGTAACAATATTGCCAGTACCAAGCACTCAAAATTACTTCAAGTAGATCTCATTAATCTTGCAACAACCTACAAATCAACCTAATCTTACTTACCATGTAGATCTTCTACTTGATCTTACACAACCTGTAGATCAACCTAATCTTACAATTGGAAGAAAACTCTTTCTTGCCTTAATTACAATATAGCCCATGAGTCTCTTAAATATACCTCATGCAAACAATAATTAGACTTTCTTAATTACAATAATTAGACACATAACTCAAGACTATAATTAGCCTTTAACATGCAAACTAGTTGTTTAACAACTAACTATTCGTGCAACAAATAATTTTGGAATGCACAGGCGACCGACATCAATCCTTGTTTGTCTAGGGATGACCGACGTTGGCCGATCCCTGACCGATGTTAGTTGCTTTGCACACTGTATATGACCAATGTCGATTGATCATACTGACGTCGGTTGCTTTGCAACTCAGCATCCTCCTCCATTTGTATCAGTGAAGATTTTAGCTCCATAACCTAACAATCTCCCACTTGGAGATAAATAGCTACACCTGTACCTATACCTGTACACCACCTAATTTTTTTGCTAGCTTGTATTCCTCTTCAAGATCAATCTTGAAGACCAACCACCACACATCTTGTGGTGCAACACCTGTCATCCAAGTAACCTACCATATCCGATTCTACATACCCATGTAGAGAAGTGCTTGACCCTGCATCGCATGTATACCTGCTGCTAGTCCCTCTCAGATACCTGAGAATCCACTGAATTGATTTTTAGTGCTTCTTTCTCATATTGACCACAAACTTGCTGAAAACTCCCACTACTTGGGAAAAATAAGGTTTAGTACACATGTACTTAACCTCATCATGTGATTGGGGACACTGTTCTATTAACCATCCATCCATAGGTATGATAACTGATTATGCATCTTGCATCTTGAACCTCGCCACTACCTTAATCACACAATCATCCTGAGACAACATCAACCTATGATCTTCCCTGTCTCTAGGAATACTCATGCCAAAGAATCTTGCTGCTCCCAGATTCTTCATGACACACCTCTAAACTAACTTTACCTTTAGCTCAGAAACTCCCTACATGTGTGACCCTGCAACAAGCATACACACTACATACAGTAATAGGATAATGTAGCTAATATTATCCAACCTGGTAAAGAAAACACAATGATTGCCATGACATTGACTAAAGCCCTACTTTGTCATCCACCTGTCAAACCTCCATTGTCCTACAGCCTGTTCAAGACCATATACCCTGGCCTTTCATCTCACGTGTCCATTCACTCTCTTCTTTGACTTGGGAATATGTTTGTCTTTCAGTGCTTTCACTCCAGCTGGAAACTCTACCAAATTTTCCATTTGGTTCTCTTCCAAATAATTCATGCCATGCTCCCACTATTTCCTGGATTCTAACTATTCTGCTTCTTTAAAACTTTCTAGTTCTTGACCATCAGTGAGTAACAAGTAGTCTAAAGAAGGGGAATAATGAATTTGAGGCTTACTTACCCTTTCAGTCCTCCCCATGGGCATTTGAGACTCCTTAACAGCTTGTTGTCTGCCCAAAATCTATTCTGATAGTGACCAATGTCGGTCACCTCCCAGTCTGCACCTGACCGATGTCAGTTCCATGCGATTGACCTAACTACCAACATCAATTCTTTGATCGATGCCAGTGTCCTTATTACCAATGTCAGTTCTTATTTGATCGACATTAGTCTTCACCTACCCGACACCACCAACTCCTCTGGTCTGCACATGACCGATGTCGGTACCTGTATTTACCTGTGAGTGATGACTTTTTACCTGTGAGATTACTTTGAATCAATCCCTTGTTCAAACTACCCTGCTCAAAATTATTCAGCCCCTGTGACTGATCTCTATCAGTCATCTCCTCTTTGAACACCAAGGCTTTCTTGTTCTTGTCAAAAACATCAGATTTCCTCTTTGTGCAATAGACCCAATCCTTTCTTGTAGCTTTAGTCTCAAGAAACCTCACTTTCTTCTATTACTTATAAAAATCTCGATCTATGCTATCCAGATCTGAACTCTTACCCTTTGAATCAAGAACATGCAACTCCTTCTTATTCATGTGACCAAGCCTACGAAGCCACATCTTTGAATCTACAACTGAAGTAGATAAACCAGAAGGAGAATCAGTAATACAAGTAGATAGATAAAGAGTAACTACTTTTTTACCTCTTGCTAAAACAAGTGCACCCTTGGTAACCTTCCAAGAGTCCGCTGTGAGAGTTACTATGCATCCCTCATCACCCAAACTTCCTACAAAAATCAAATTCTACTTTAGGACTGGGATATGCATGACCTCTTTCAACACCCATGTGTTGCATGTTTGCAATTTCAGCTTCACTTTCCCTTTGCCAAACATTTGACAAGGCTTACCATCCCCTAAATAAATCTCTCCAAAGTCTCCTTAGACATACTCATGGAAAAATTCTCTATTTGGGGTTGCATGAAAAGAGGCACCAGAATCTAAAACCCAAGATTCCACTTTATCCAAGGAACATACAAGAGCATCCTGTGCAACGATACCTATAACAATACCTACAACACCTGCTTCTTCATTTTCTTCATGCTGATCTTCAACCAACAAACAATCTTTCTTTACATGCCCTTTCTTTCCACAATTCTAACAGATTTTCCTGCTAGGCCTGGATCTAGATCTCCTACCTATCTTTGACCTTGATCTCCCTTGCTCGATCTTCTCTCTTTGCCTTCCCCTGCTTTCAACACTCAAAGCATTCCCTGATGATTCACGTGTGCTTTTCCTATGAATTTCTTCATTCAATATTACACTAACAACATCATCCACTTTCAAGATATTTGAAGCAGACACAGTATTACTAACGGCCATTACCAAACTATCCCAAATTTTAGGTAATGAGCATAAGATTAAGAGAGCCTTAATTTCATCATCAAAAACAATATTGACTGAAACTAACTGGTTTACCAAACCATGGAAATCACTAAGATGACTATGTACTGATCCACCTTCCTATATTTGCAAATTAAATAATTGCTTCATAAGAAATACCTTATTCAAAGCTAAGGGTTTTTCATATAAATTTGCCAAAGATTCTATCAACTCTATCATTGTCTTAACCTGTGATAAGTTGGAAATCATAGACGATGCAAGACTCAACCTTATAGTTCCTAGAGCTTTCCAATCAAGAACATTTCATTCCTCATCTTTCATATCTAGGGGCTTGCATGAAACCCCACCCAATGGTAAGTACAGATCTTTTTGATATAGATAATCCTTTATCTGCATCCTCCATAATTGATAATTCGTGCCATTGAATTTCTCCATTCTTAGCTTACTTTCTTCTGCCATTGCTTTACTCCCACTCAATCAGAAACCCTTGAGAGTGACCTGTAATCAAACACAAACCTGCTCCCTGCAACCTTAGCTCTGATACCACTTGTGAGGACCTAGAAAGTACAACTAATTACCATATACAAGCAACTAACCATGAAATTAAACCAGAAGTAATAAGTAGCTAGAAACCAGAAACAACACAGAATTTGAGAGACAATACATAATCTTGTATTCAATACTCTTCAAAAGGAAATACAATAAATAAGTGCCATAGTCTTCTTCCCACACCTCAAAGGCTTCCCACACACCTAGGGCATACAAATATTCTCCCTCAAGAGCTCACTCTCTCTCAATTACGATCACAACAAACAACTCAAGTACAGAGCTATTGTTCACCTCCAACCAGTCAATAACAATACTACCAGTACCAAGCACTCAAAAGTACTTCAAGTAGATCTCCTTAATCTTGCAACAACTTGCAAATCAACCTAATCTTACTTACCATGTAGATCTTCTACCTGATCTTGCACAACTTGCAGATCAACCTGATCTTACAATTGGAAAAAAACTCTTTCTTGCTTTAATTACAATACAGCCCATGAGTCTCTTAAATAGACCTCATGCAAACAATAATTAAACTTTATTAATTACAATAATTATACACACAACACAAGACTATAATTAGCCTTTAACATGCAAACTAGCTGTTCAACAACTAACTGTTCATGCAACAAACAGTTTTAGAATGCACAGGCGACCGACGTCAGTCCCTATCTGTCTGGGGATGACAGACATCGACTGATCCCTAACCGATGTTAGTTGTTCTGCACACTATATATGACTGATGTCAGTTGATCAGACCGACATCGGTTGCTCTACAACTCAACATCCTCCTCCATTTGCATCAGTGAAGCTTTTAGCTCCACAACCTAACATGTATGTATGTATGTATGTATGTATGTATGTGTGTGTGTATATATATATATATGTATGTATGTATGTATATATATGTATATACATATATACATATATATATATATAATACTTTTGATAATCTCCAATCAACATCTACTATATCTCAACTCTACTGCTTATATATATATATATATATATATATATATATATATATATATATATATATATATATATATATATATATATATATATATATATATATATATATATATATATATATATATACTTAATTGAACTCAAAAATGCTTGTTCATATCAATAAAAAATGAAGAAATGACTTACTACAAAAAATTATAACAATTGCTTGACACAACGTACTTTTGATAATCTCTAATCAACATCTACTATATCTCAACTCTACTGCTAATCTATATATATATATATATATATATATATATATATATATATATATATATATATATATATTAGCAGTAGAGTTGAATATAGTAGATGTTGATTAGAGATTATCAAAAGTACATTTTGTCAAGAAATTATAGTTATAATTTTTTGTAGTAAGTCATTTCTTCAATTTTTATTGATATGAACAAGCATTTTTGAGATCAATTAAGTATTGTGAGAGGAAGGATTGAAGCTAGATTCATAAATAGGAAGGCCCCCCTTTGGAAGTCTGCAGCAACAATCCAACCCATTTAATTAGCTAAGCATGTTATTTGATTTCTTTATGCATTATGTTTTATTTTTGAATTGTGTGATTTAAATTCTTTCTTAGATTTTTTTAAGGAAGCTTCCATATTATAATCAATTATTTCACATTATTATGTTCATTTTTTATTTCTAGTATTTCATTTACTACATGACTTCAACATCTTAGATAACAATTAACAAAAGGTCAAATTAAAAGATTGATTGATCATTGGGTTGGCATTTAAATGAAGTATAAGGTAAAGGTCTATGGTAACTCTCCTTTTTCATTTTTATCAAGAGAAGTATATCTAATTTTGAATTGATTGTTCATCATTTTTGGTGTTGTTGTCAGGGAAGGGTGTCACACACTTATAGTCTTCAATATTGATAGCAATTTTTTCTAAAATTTTATTATTTTTATTTACAAATATTTCTATTCTTTAGATTAAATATTTCTTTCTTTCATAGTTTAAATTTCCCTTTTTTACAATTAGGATAGTGGAAATTTTATAAAAACCCCATATTATTAACTTTGTGCAGGCAGGGTGGGCAAAAAGTTAAAAAAAAGTGGCTAACATATGCAAAGTGAAGGTAACTATATAGGAATATTTTTTATTTAGTCATCAATCATTGCTAAAAGATCAAAAATTCATCCTAAAACAACTAAGGAACATGAAATAATTCCTAAATATCACTCAGTTATCAATAGAAGAGGTAGAGAATGAAGAATTTTTTACTAAACTAGTAGTACAAGCTAGTGACCTTGACGAGGTTCATACCCTTGGAAGAGACCCACATGTACCACCTCTAAGAATTCCCACTTTATCACCTCATACTTAGGAATCTGAATTTTTCTTCCCTCTATCACCCAAATTTCTTGCTAAGGAGGCATTCAAGGCTAATCTTGCTCCTAGAAGAAACACCAAGCCAATAGAATCTTCCAATTTAGAGAGAATATTTGTTGAGGCATTAATGGAATCTTATTAAACCTCCACACCAACCCCATTGTCTAGGAAGCCATACATTTCTAAGGAAAAATATAAAGTCTCCATCTTCTATACCCAAGGAAATAAAAGAATTGACAAGAATTTTGAGTGGTGGGTAGAAAAAACCTCCCATATACCAACATAAAGAGTATACATGTGGGATAATCAGGAAGAAAACACTACCAATGAGTCTGATAATTTTTAATGTCATATCCTTAATCTTGACATAAATGTACTCATGAATAATATTCCTCACTCTAC
The DNA here is from genome assembly GCA_037957365.1 of Torreya grandis. Lineage (NCBI taxonomy): Eukaryota > Viridiplantae > Streptophyta > Pinopsida > Cupressales > Taxaceae > Torreya > Torreya grandis. The sequence continues at coordinate 2,045,584 of JARHVA010000435.1, forward strand.
CCTCCCTACTTTTATGGGAAAAGCATTTGAGGATCAAGACAGATTTCTTTTTGAGTTTGACATCTTTTGTCATAGCTATGATTATAATCAAGAAGCTCAAATATGTAACACTTAAATGGTTCATGGGACTTAGAAAAGATGCCATTTCTACTTGGGAAGAAATTAAGGAGAATTTTTTCATGAAATACCAATACTATTGTAAGGGCATACATTACAAGAAAGATGACATATTCTGAATGATACAAGCTAATGATGAGTCATTAAAAGAATATATGAAAATATTTTTGTTCAGCTAACAAAAATCCAAGCAAACTACAATAGACAAAGAATTAGTCAAACTAATATTTCTAAAAGGGAATATTAGATGATTGTCTAGAAGCACTAGATCTAATGCCTAGTGGTGATGTTTCTACACTACAATTTGATGAATTAACAGTTCTATATACAAATTACTCTAGATTAACCATGGACAAAAGTAGAGACAAAACCCTTCATGTAGCATTTAAATAAATACTATCAAAATATGAATTTATTAACCCACTCCAAGACATGAAGTAGGACATTATCAGCCACCTAGCTTCTCAGCTTAATATATTACATACACAAAGGAAGTAAGAAGAAATTGAGAAAGCCTTAGCTACCTATTGCCCTGAATGCAGAAAGAAGAAGGTGGATTGTACATGCCATTATATGAAATATTAGGTAGCCATCATAACTGAGGAGAATATTAAGAAATTGGATCTACATGTCATAGGAGAAGATGAGAATCAAGTGTTTTTTGTGTCTCAATGGAAACCATGGGTACAAATACTAGGTACATCATCAAACTCTATGTTTGCAAATTCTCAATTCTTAAATAATCCTCAATATGATTTTTGGATGAATATAACCAATCAAAATTAGTCTCAAACATGTTGGTATCTACCTTATAATTAGTTATGGATGCAACATAATGAGCAACTAACTCAACTGGGGCAATTCCAAAAGTAGCAATGGTTATTTTCCTCTAATCCTTGGTAACAACAATGGAGAGGTAATCAAAGTTTTCCCCAACAAATGAAACAACCACAAAAATAATAGGCCATAATTCCAAACACTCAACAACCTATTCAAAACACTTAATTACCCATCTAGTCCATCCCCAATCCTACCAATAAGTTGGCTTAACCAACACAATCCACTGAAATAATACAAAGTCTAACACACACCTTGGATATTAGTCAAGTTTAGCTTCACTCAAGTCATATTCTTCCACAACCCACCTCACCAATAATCATAGAACACTTTGAAATATATCTAATAATACTAATCCATAGCCATCCATAGCCAATCCTGATCCAAGTCATTTAGAAAATTAAAAAAACCAACAATCCTCCTTTTTTGAAGAGATTAAACATATCACGTCCTAAACTAAAGCTCAAATTTGATATTTTAGGACAACTTAAGAATGTGTGCATAAAAAATCCACTCTTTCAATAAATAAAGGATGTTCCTATCTATAATAAAGTTATTAAAGAGCTATGTTTGAAAAAATGGGAAGAAAGTAGAAGGATCTTAAAACAGTCTAGGTCATTGGTCAACTAGCAAATATTATGTTGGGAAATATAGTTCACCCAAAATATTTTGATCTGAGAAGTCTTGTAGTTAATTTTAGCATCCATATCAAACCCATCTCTAATAATTTAATTGATTTGGGTGAAACCATCAATGTGATTACCATGGAGTCCATGTAAAAACTAAAACTTACCACTCTTCGTCCAACACCCACTGTCCTCTAGATGGATGACAGATCAACTGTTAATGTTGATAAAATTATTGAGGACTTTGTTATCATCATGGACTCTTAAAAATATATAGTAGACTTTATTATAATATAACAAAAAATCAACTTGGGGGGTTATCCTCTCATCTTTGGTCACCCATGATTGGCCATTGCTAATGCTTTTATTGGCTACAAGTTAGGAAAAATGCTAATTCCCAATAGAAATGACACCAAGAAATTAGTTATATATCCACCAACTTAGCTTTCCTAGAATAATGTCCCAACCCCTTGGATTGATAACTTTGATAAAGCTATCTCCTTGAATACTCTCTGCATAATTGACCAAAGTCTAAGCTTTACAAGCACAAAAAGAAGACATTGACCTTACTGGTATCCTATAAAACACCTATCGATAGAATCATGTAGCCACCAACCTATTAGAATGTATATTATTCCCTCTTCAACATACCTTTTTGAGAATAATATTGTTAAAACCATAAGAGACATTTGGACATTTCATCAATTACTTCCCCATCAATGCAGTTATGCTCCTTTAATCACCAATGTAGAAATCATGTTTTTTTAACAAAGTAGATATTTGACCAAACAAACCTCTCAACATTAGCACCTCCTTAACAATCTAGTAAGAAATTAAATTACTTAAAATAATAATAAATCACACAACAACATTTACTTGGGATTACCATGACATGAGAGTAATAATCCCATATTTATGCATGCATCACATTTACATTAAAGAAGAATGCAAACCTATTTACCAACCCCAACAATGAATCAATCCTATAGTTAAAGATATTGTCAAAATTGAGTTACAAAAACTCTTTGATTTAGGGTTTGTTTATCCTATTTTATATATCCAATGGGTCTTTCCCCTAGTCATTGTCCCTAATAAAGGGTGAAAATGATGTATTTGCATTGAATACTAAGAATTGAATGCTGCTACAAGGAAGGATCACTTTTCCCTTCCATTCATTGATCAAGTGTTGGATATATTAGTAGGGAAAAAGTACTTTTCCTTTATAAATGGATATAGTGGTTATAATCAAATATGAATTGCTCCATAAGACCAAGATAAAACCACTTTTACTTGCCCTTGGGGAACCTATGCCTATGTCATCTTAACATCTAGCCTGTGTAATGCCCCAACTACTTTTCAAAGGGTTGATTTAAGCATATTTTATGATCTCTCCCATGACTGTGTTAAAATCTACATGGATAATTTCACTATCTATGGGTAGAAATTTGAAGAAACACTCACCAACATATAAAAAGTTCTTCAATGTTGCCAAGACCACCAATTATATTTTAGCAATAAAAAGTGCTACATGCTTATGAATGAAGGGATTGTGTTGGGGCATCACATATCCCCTTCTCAAATTCAAGTTGACCGAGAGAAGATAAGTATCATTAAGGATATACCCATACCAAAGAATAATAAATTAGGACATGCTAGTTATTATTGATGATTGATCAAATATTTTAGTAAAATTGTCACATCATTTTTTGGATTGCTTACTAAGGATGTTGAATTTACATGGACTAATGATTGTCAAACTGTCTTTTAGAAACTCAAAGACCTTCTCATAAAAACTCCTATTTTGAGAGGTCTTTATTGAAAGAAGCCTTTTCACATCCACACAGATGCATCTAACACCACTTTAGGAGATGTCCTTGGCCAAAAGGATGAATCCTTGAGTTATGCAATCTATTTTATCAACAAGAATCTTTAATGGGCTGAACTCAACTACACTATAATAGAGAAGAAATTTCTTGCCATTTTTCATTCCATCAAAAAATTTCAACACTAAATTATAGCTTACCATGTATTCATCCACATAGATGATATACCAATTAGGTATTTAATGAAAAAACCTATTGTAATAAGTAGGATAATTTTTGGTTGATTTTTCTATATGAGTTTGATATTACCATTGTGGACAAACCAAGTAAGGATAATGTAGTAGCATATTTTCTATCTTGATTGAAAAATAATGGGCATAATCCTATTATTGATGACTATTTTCTTGATGAAAATTTATTTTCTATAATAATTCAATCTCCTTAGTTCATAAATATTGTTAACTATCTTGTTGTAGGATCACTATCACAACATTTCTCACCTAGGGACAAACAACACCTAATCTAAAAGAGCAGACATTATTTTTGGACTACTTAATGTCTATTTATCACTGAACCAAATTTAGTTATAAGAAAATGTATCTAAGAAGATGAATCTTATGACATTCTCAAAGCCTACCATGATGAAGCCTATGGGGGTCATTTTGCTACCAAATGGAATACCATGAAAGTACTCACTACCAAATATTATTGGCATTATTTACATAAGGATGCCATGATGTATAGCTTCAAATGTGATAACTTAGAGTGTATGGAAAAACCCACTCCTTCTGATGAAATGCCATTATAACCATAATTGGTTTTAGAACCCTTTGACAAATGGGAATTGAATTTTGTATGTCTTATTGATCCTAAATCCAACAATAAGGAATATATATTGGTATGCACTAATTATGTCACAAAATGGGTAAAGGTCAAAGCATTAACCCATGATTAAGATGAAAAAGTAGTTAAGTTCTTGTATGAATAAATCTTCACCCACTATGGAGTGCCAAGAGAGATAGTCACAAACCAAGGTCCATAGTTCACATCAGACTTTACAGTTGCCTTGGTCAAAAAATATAAAATCAGACACAAAAATTCTACCCCTTACCATCCTGAGTCAAATGGTCAGGTGATAGTGACAAATAGAGAATTGGAAAATATACTCACTAACACTATTAACCTGCATAAGAAAGATTAGTCAACTCATCTTCTAAAAGTAGTCTAGGCTTATAGAATCACCTAGAAAACCACAACTAGTTTCACTCCATATGAAATAGTCTATGATAAAAAGCTTGTTCTACCCATTGAGTTTGAACATAAAACATTAAGGATAATACTTTATTTGGGCTTATATCTTTCTCAAACTCAACAAGACAAGATCATGCAACTGAATGCACTTGATGAATTAAGAAATGAAGCACTTCATCACACTAAAATAGTGCAAATACAACATGTGGGTTGGCATGATAGTAATATCAAGGCTAAGAATTTCCAATTTGGTGACCAGGCACTCCTTCCTTACTCTAAATACAAGGATCATAAAGGAAAGCTACAATCCAGATGGCTTGGGCCTTATAAGATCAAACAAGTTTTTGACAATGGAGCTATAAAGCTCATGACCATTAACTCTATTTGGTTTTGACTACTTGTTAATGGCCACATGCTCAAGCTATATAATAAACCATTTTCTAAGGAAACTCTCACTCACTAAATTATTGAACAATAACATCCATGTCTTCTTCATGAAGAAAATCAACCTATTCTTGTAGCTAAAGGGTATTTCTATCAACCCTTCTTTAATACTTTCTAAGAGTAATAAAGCTCCTGTAGCCAAGAATAAGTCATTTATAATGGCTTGGTTTAGGCTAAATAAAATCCTACCTCTTATATTTTTTTATTCCAATTGAGTTTGAACCAAAAAATATATTAAATTTTTTTTTTAAAAATCAAAATATTCATTAATGAAAACCTTCGAGCATTGTTGACGAATGTTGTCTCAAAAAACTAGGTCACTGGCTGATCAACATTCATTAAAAATAAAGAGAGAAAGAGAAAGAGGAAGGGCACTGTTGCAATAAATTTTTTTGTTTTCAATTTTTTTTGCTTTAAAATTTATTCCCTTAGAGAAGAAATAAATTTTCCTTCTTACTACAAGATGAAAAACTTGATGATATAGGATAAAACTTGTTGTTGCATGATAGAACTTGATACTACAAGATAAAACTTGTGGCTACAGGAAACATTTATTGTTATAGGATGTATTCTTATAATTACATCCTACATTCCATATTACATAAATAATTTTACTCTTAATAAAATGATAACATAAGCTAGACTGCCACTTTGAATCATCATTTGTGTAGTAATGAAAGGTATTCCTACAAGTAACATGGTAATTATTTTATATTTATTTCATGTCATATATTTTAATTATTACTAAGATTATGGTACCTAATTATATTAACAAACCATCATATCTTATACTTATCATGCCAACTCATTATATCTTCTCCTTCGTTGATTGATGTGACCTTTGATGTGTTGTTTCCACCACTCTTTGCTATTACCATGAGTTATTTTGTGCATGTCAGCTTCATACCTCATATACAAGTGATAATTTAAGTTGGGGAGGAGATTTTCCATAATTCAAATTAATTATTTCACTCCCAAAGTAAACATCACAAACATTATGCCAAACCCACAAAACCCTTGCTACAAGAACATAGCCTATAACTCAAATTTCATCTCATAATATGGGAGGGGACTTGCTTAAACATAAATCACTTTATATCACTCCTTTAACCAATAGCTTGGTCATCCTATCCTTTTTCCATAATGTAGGATGGGCATAGTATTTTGAGAAGATACAAAATCTAGGTAATGTAATTATAGAAGAATTCATTGGCTCATTACATAACAGCTTGGTAATAGTAAGAAGAATGGATATAAAGCTGATAGAGAATATCATTATAAAATTAATGAGATTTTCATTAATAGGTGAATTATGGAAAGACAAATTTGATGCTAAGGTAGAGACGCAAAAATTCATCAGAGGAAATGAAATCCTAAAAACTTCAAAGTAGGGCACTACATAGTCATCTTTACCAGGATGATGGGCCAAAGATGTTGAGTTCATTTGCATATATTTCACTTTCAAAGGGAGGTATTCCACACTACATGGAATTCACTTTAATTTCATGAATCATTTACAACACAATATAAAGATAAACATCCCCAACTTCTTTCTCCACATGATTACAAAAATGTTGGAGGCATTTTAAAAGTTAGTTCCAAAATTCTTTCCCATCATTATTTAATCTAGTTGATTGTTCAAAACTTTTTACAAAGGACTAGACCCAACATAAGTTGGAAATAATTTCACCAAGTAGCAAGAAATGTAGAAAGTGATAGAGAAAGAAATGAAATAGAAGATGAAATAGAGGTAAAGGAATAGAGTTTAGAAGAAGCCCTTCTTGTAGCTCCATAAGAACCTACAGAAGGAGAACTTCCTGAAACCACATAAGAACCTACAAAATATCTTCTTGAAGTAACATAATAACCTATAATAATAATTGAATAAATAACTTCCATAGGCAAGGAATCTAGAGGAAAAAGGAAGAAACTCATTCTCTAGCTTGATTCAAAGGAGTTTGAGGAGGAATTTCTACCTTCTCCCAAAGAGGCTAAGGTAACCTCTAATCCTTTCATATCTCATAGATTGAGAATAAAAATGAGAGATAAATCTTATTCTATTATTAAAATTAATGAAGAATCTAGAGAAGAATAAACTACTAGTAGTGATGAATCTTCAGAGGTTGAAACAAATAATGGAGAATGTTCTCTTTAATACAATTAGGAGGCAAAACAAGTAGAGTATAGTCTTAAAGAGTTTTGTTAAGAACCAATGCAAGAGGAAGAGGGAAAATATAGAAACTTGCTATACAAATGTAATTTCCCACTCTATAACAAGCCCTACAAGAAATTGAGTGACTAAGAAAGAAGATACATGATTAGTTTGGAGGAGGACTGGATGCACTTGCTATAACAACTTCTCAGCTACAACCCTTTACTGAAGACTATCTTGTAGTCATTATTTTATAACCTTCTATAGAGGTAAATCAATAGTAAGAACCTACAACTAACTAATAATTCAAGTAACTTTCCTCATTTACAATATCTTCTAAATTAATGAATTAGATGGATAGTCAGTCTAAAATTATTAAGGAATTGAGGAAATAAAATAAGAAATTGAAATAATAAAATAAGTTGAAGGAAGAGAGAATATCCAAATTGAAGTAGAAAATTAAAGATATGGCTGGTCTTACCCAAGAGATCCTTGACTATAGGTCTCCTACAAGATTTTATTCAGTCTACCTTGAGGAGTAATGACATAAGTTCAAATTTATGAGAATTTATTGTGACATTCCTCATGAATTCATTGATCCCCTCTCCTTCTTTTCTATCTATAAAGAAAGTTCACAGGAAGAACAAGCATAATTGTGTGAATTTTGCCTTCATAATTACATTGTTTCTTATGACAGAGTGTGGATCCCTAATTGGAGATGTCAAACTAAATGCATTTTTATCATATTTTTTAAATGAGGAGAGAATAATAAGAGAAGTAGATAAATATAGGAAAAAGTAGAATGAAAGACAACTACTTATCAGGAGAGAATCAATGGCACCTAATATTGTATTAACTAAATGGGATAATATTATGTTGAATAAAGAAGTTAGAGCTTGGTTTGTGAATAATTGTGATGAAGCCCAAGATTTTTATTTAGGATTGAGAACTTGTGTTGGTATTACAACTAAAGAATCCTATAATGAATGATGAAATGAGCTCACTCTTACATTGAGAAAGAGAGAACCATATTCTCCTTTTAACTTTAAAGTAGAATTTAATAGGATTACAAAATTTATTCTTCTTACAGGTGAAATGGGATCTTAGTTTTTGAACCTCAAATTTTGTCCCCCTCTATTTTAGTATCATGTACTAGATTGGTAGGATAAGGCCCTAATGGATGAAGTCATGGAGGTCAAAATCTAGTAATAGTTTGAATAGATATTTAGATTTTATGCTCACCTTTCCAATGGTGCTATAGATCCCATGGATTTTAGAGTTCTTTGTGAAATGGGAATGAACAAGTTTGTTGATCAAGGTTGAGCAAGATCTTAAGTTGGGGGTGTGATGAGCCCCAAAAATTTCCTATTCTTTTCCTCATCTATTTCCCTCATCTTGCTTATTAACCATGATTTTGAGCACTTTCCCATAAGTTTCTTTCTGCATATAGCCATAATATTACAAATAGCATTATGTTTCTATACCCTTTTAATAGTTAGAGTTATGTATTGGAATTAAATATATGATAAGTATCTATTGTTTTAAGACACTTTTTTTATAATGTGTTTTAAGGATGTTTTTGAGAAATAGGTATATAGCATAGATCATCTTGCAGTAAATGAATCTCATTACACAAACTATCCTACATCCATTACGTGACCAAAGCCACAAATGAATAGATTTTGATTCCTCTTTCAGTCGACTCATAGAAATAACCATAACCTCCCTAGAGCCCAATAAGGAAGTGGTTGAAGGATGAAATAGTTTTTTTTGTTCTACATCAATGTTGCAGAATTCACATGAAAGATGACCTTAGCAAAAGGAGCCAATTTTGGTTATTTTAAGTCAATTGTATCTTAGATTAGAATATATAATGTTTTGTAAAAAAAATATCATGTGGTGTGTGTGTGTGTGTGTGTGTGTGTGTGTGTGTGTGTGTGTGTGTGTGTGTGTGTGTGTGTGTATATATATATATATATATATATGAGATATAGTAGATGTTGATTAGAGATTATCAGAAGTACATTTTATCAAGCAATTATTATTGTAATTTTTTTCAATAATTAATTACTATATTTTTTATTAATATGAACAATCATTTCTGATTTCAATTAAGTGTTATGAGAGGAAGGATTGAAGCTGGAGTCAGAAGGAAGGGCCCCCCTTGGAAGTTTGTACTAAAAATCTAACCCATTTAATTAGCTAAGCATATTATTTGATTTCTTTATGCATTATGTGTTTTATTTCTGAATTGTATGATTTACATTCTTGCTTAGATTTGTTTAAGGAAGCTTTCAAGTTATAGTCATTTATTTCACATTATTATGTTCATGTTTTATTTCCAATATTTCATTAACTGCATGACTTCAAAATCTTAGATAATAATTAGCAGAAGGTCAAATTAGAAGATTGAATGTGCACATACAGTGACATCATCCTATCAAGTCTACATCCTCAGGTTGACATTTAAATGAAGTAAAAGGTGCAGGTCCATGGTAACTCTCTTTGTTCATTTTTATCAAGAGAAGTATATCTGAATGTGAATCAACTACTAGTCATTATATTCAATTGAGATATATCAAACGGATGTGAAATATTCATTATTGAATGGGAAATTAGAAGAAGACTACATTGAGTTCCCTAAAGGATACTTCATGTAAAGTAATCAAGATTTTGTGTAAAATGAAGAAGGCTCTATATGGTCTTAAACAAGATCCTAGATCTTGGTATGATAGGTTAGATAAGTATCTTTTGAATCAAAGTTTTAAAAAGGGGGTAGATGATAGTAATGTGTACATTAAAAAAGAAGGCATTAATCAATTAATAATTGTTGTATATGTTTAGGACATAATTTTGGGATTTGATAATGATAAAATGAGTAGAGAATTTGCAGATACTATGAAGACTGAGTTTGAAATGTCAATGTTGGAAGAACTTTATTTCTTCTTAGAATTAAAGATTAATCAACTTGATGCAGAGATATTCATTTCACAAGATAAATATATCAAGGATATGATGGGGAAGTTGACATGATAGATTTTAATCCACTGGGTACTCCAATGATCATAGGGTGCAAGTTGAGTAAACTAGATAACTCGTTAAAAGCTTATCAAACTTTGTATAGATCCATGATTAGAATTATTTTATACTCTACTACTTTTAGGCCTGATATCATGCAAGAAGTGAGTCTTATACAAAGGTTTGAATATGAACCTAGAGAATATCACTTAAAATTATTCAAAATGATATTGAGATATCTCAAAGGCATCACAAACTATGGTTTATGGCATCCTAGGAGTAAAGAATTCTTTTTAAAATCTGATACCAATGTAGACTAGGCAAGATGTGTGGTTGATAAGAGAAGTACCAGTTGTGGGGTGTTCTTTATGGGGGAATGCTTGGTGTCTTGGCTAAGAAAAAATCAAGCCTTAATGTCTCTATCAACTATATAAGTTGAATATATAGTAGCTACTTCTTGTTTCATGCAATTCATGTGGATAAAACAAACCTTGGAAGATTATAAGGTAAGACAAAATGGACCTTGTCCTATCTATTGTGACAACACTAATGCAATTAGTATATCAAAGAATCCTATTATGCACTCAAAAACTAAGAAAATTAATATTATATATCATTTTTTGAGAGAAAAATTTAGTAATCAAAGTGTTAAGTTGGAGTATGTACCTACAAAAGAGCATCTTGTAGATATTATGACCAAACCATTATCAAGGTTGCATTTGAGTATCTAAAAAAAAGCTTAGGTGTCATTTATTTCTCTATATATCAATAGGTATTTTGGTTAAGGAGGATAAATAATTTAATGAGCTTACTCCATAGGTTTGTAAATAATCTATAGTGTAGATGCAGAGTTGGTGGTCATGGAATGGTCTTAAAGGAGAGAAGACTAGTAAGTATGTATGGTGGTTTTTCATGGTGTGTGGAGATATGAATATGCTCAAGATGTGTAATGCTTATAAATCTTAGGTTGAGTCCCTCTAAAATATTTTTTGGTAAGTTATATTATATTTTAGTACATGGTTAAGAAGTACAAGGTGGTATGCACAGAGTTAGGGGGAGCTAATTCAAGATAGCTTGAAAGGCTTAAGGAGATTTGCATGATGTGAGTGGAAGAATATGTGAGGTGCTTTGGTCATATTGAAAATGTGGTGATATCTACTAAAAATGAGATTTCAATAAGGTTTTTATGATGACTTAATCCAACCTAGTCTTATTTGTGTATTCTTTCTTCATTGGTTATAGTTCTTAGTTGAAGAGAGTATTGGCATGGAGCAAGAGGAAGTTGTCAAGGCAAGAAGATGTAGGCTCAAGGTAAGGGGGAGTTTGTACTATATTTATAATATTGTCTACTCTTGTTGGTGTAGACACCTAAAAATGGCCACCAATGAACTCTAACTAGGATTTTGACCAATTTCTACCAAAATGCATAATTTGGGCTAAAAATATAGAAATGCATTAAAAGCTTTGGACCTATCATGTATAAATGTCTATTTGGGATAGAGTATCGCTAAATGGGGTAATAAAATTTATGAGATAGCTAACTTTGACTTGATCATTTTGAGTCAAAATGACATTTTTGCACATGGGTGCTCTGAATTGCTCTTTTCAACCAATTTTCTTACATGAGATACATGCCTTTGTTATTTTGTGTTGGCAACATCCTAAATGGGATAGCAGTTACAATGCATCTAAAATCACATCCTAATTCTAATGTAGTCAAATTTTGAGCCAATAATATGATATTTTGATCAATTTGATTACTTTATGCACTAATTACCAAGGTTTGTACCAAAATTGATAAATCATGTTTAAGAATAATTAATTTGGATCAAGAGCTTAAGTTAATTTTCCATGAAACTTGTTAAATATTTATTTTTGGAAATTGATTATGAGTTTCTACATCATCAAGTGGCATCATTTCTTAGGAAGGCATCCCTAGGCCATAAATGCATAAAATATTTGATTAACCCCTCTCATCCCTTATTAAGCCATTTATAGACACCGTAAATATACACACCACAATTTTGAATGTCAAAATACCCCTTAGACTATCCTAGGACCCCCTCAGGGCCAAGATCACCCTCTAACCCTTAATCAACCTAGCCCATAGTCAGTTAAACTGGCTCAACCTTTCCTTCTAGCCCTTTTTACCCTTTAAACTTAACCACTGATGGTCAAGCTAACCACCGATGGTCACCTTGACCATCGATGGTTAGGTTACACCACCCCAACTAAAATCATTCAAACTACCCACCTTGATTTTCTAAAAATATCCCATCTAATTCTAATTATGAGCCATTACATGGATGAGTTGATTTTGGAAATCCCAATTCATGTGTTGTTACAACTCTCTCACCTTGCCTATAAGAGAGAGGAGCAAAAAGGTGAAAATTCATCAATAAATACCCAAAAATATCTATGAATCTATAATTATTATCAAGATCTTTGTGCATTTAGGAGTTTCTTTCTTACAGTTCAATCACCATTAGTAATCTAGCAATCTAGGAATCATATCAGAGAGTCAATTTGTCACCACCTCTCCATCAATCCTTCAAGTACCGTTACTCTACCAAAATTAAGCTATATTCGACAAATAGACAAACCACCTCAATCATCCACTCAATCAACTTATGGTAAGACAAGTACCTATTTCTTAGTATTCATCTACTTTATTTCCATTTTACAACCAACCTAGGCCTTATCTACCTCTCAAAATCCATATTTTAGATCTCATCATATAACAATTTATCAACCCAGATCTTCACATAGTAACCATAAATGGTTATCTCAACCACTGATAGTAAACTCAACTATTGATGATAAAATTGACCACTGATAGTCACCTTAACCATCGATGGTCATCCCAATCATCGATGATCATTATGGCACCAAAAACCAGCAAGTTATTTTTACCCATCTATAACCCATCAAACCTAATTTTTTGAGTTCTTGCTTGTTCATATACCCCTTTCAGATTTTTTGAAGCATACCCCAACCCTCTATCACTATTATTAATTATTTTATCACTAATTTAATCATTTATAGCATATTTCTTAGCAAACACTCTTGTATTCAATTTCAGTACCTTTTGATTTATTGATGCAAGTATCTTTCTTTTCTATTTATAAACTTAATTATTTAAAATGTTTGGATTGACATCCCCTAATGAAGCTCTTGCTTCTGGGATCTAGCTATCGCTAGGCAATCTACCCAACTATTTGTCTAACAAAATTTAGTGTTTTATTATCTATAGGTCATCCTCCCCAGCCAAAAAGGAAATCTTCATAGTCTTCTGATTTCAATGTGTGCACAGTCAATTAGGTTTTTCAACAATATCCGCACTTAGTTTCTTCTTTTCCTTTTTTCCATAATAATTAATAAATTCATTGAAACATTATGACATGCCCAGTGAGACCCTTGTGTCTTTACTTGTGTTATTTTTTGATTGCATTTTCTCTCTATTCTAAGCTCATTAACAAAATCAAAAAAAATCTTTTGGGCTTAAAATTAAGTGTATACATTGATTACTTAAAATTTTAGTTCACATAGCTTAACTTAAAAGGCAAAGTAATCTATCATAACTTCACTCTTTGCTACACACACCTAACCAAACCACTCTCATCAATTAAATATCAAACATACTTGAGATAAGGTCCAACTAGGATTTCATCACCTAGTGGTAACCTTACCCTTTGTTGATGATCCTTCTTGGAGATCATTACCAAGAGGAGAGCCAACTCATATTTATGGTTGAGTATAATCTTTGGATATTAATATATTTTGGCTAAGCAACCAACACCTTTATAATTATGGTGTGTGAAGTGAGGGGGTCGGTCCCAATACCAAGTCATGTATTGATTCCAACATATATTCTTTTTGAGCACCTAAACACAACCTAAAACCAACCTTAGATTTCCACTTTATTACCCGATCTAAAAACCAATTTCAATCACATAACTTTTTAAGACATAAGCTAAAAGTGAGATTAATTAAAATTCTAGGGATTAACATATCTCTTAGATTGTGATTTGATTTATTTTATATTTTCTTGATTTCTCTTTGTTTAAGTAGTGAGTCTATTTGTGCTTTCTATCTCTCTGATCTCATATGGTTCTCACTCACCAGCAACAAAGAGACCTTGTAGAGAAAAACCCACCACCAAGTCAACCTACCTCTTATACCTCTTCATCTATGGAATACATTTCTAAACCAACAGACTCTCCTTACCCCTTAGGAATTCTTACCTTCCCTTGGGAGGTCCCTTAAGGAGATGTAGATTTTTCAACTTTCTTAGATAACATTCCTATAGCCTTAAAACATTATATTACAACCACATCTTACCATATATTAGCTTTGGATCCATCCATAGATCCACCTTATCGCATGCCTCTCCACCTCATGGGGAGCACCTCTATTTCCATGGTCACAACCCAACCATTGACTACCCAAACTTCCTCATCAACCAACAACCCCTTTGAGACTACCACTAACCTTATACCTTCTACTCTTAACAACCGCTCCTCCACTCTAATAATGCCTACCTCTATCACTAAAATCCTTCCTTTATATACCTTCAACTAATCAATCACCACTCTGCTTCAAAGCCTTATGGTGTCCATACCCTCTACCTTGCCACTGATCAGTACAAGGGTTACCACCCTTCCATCAGTCACCAACGTAACTACTACTCCCATCCAACAAGCATGCCTCAGACCAATCTTTGGCTACATCCCTAATCTAGAAGGGCATGTACCCACTACCCAACCACCTACCTCTACCTACCCTTATGCATATTCCACCCAACCATTGGCATCCACTTACCCATATGTGGTAGCCTCCCAACCTTTTACCCTCTATTTATATGTCTCTCAACCACCTCAGCAATATGCATCTTATAACCCTTTAGGTACACAACCCTAAGTAGACCTAATGAATATGCTTATGGATAATATGAACACTTTAGAGTCATCCATCTTAGGTGATCATAACATCTTATCATATGATCAAATTTATAATGAGCCTATCCATCCATCCATACCTATCAAGCCATATCCTCCCCAATGGAAACTTCCCAAGTTCTCTAAATTTCAAATTAAGGAGAACCCCCAACAACACCTTAGGGAATTTAGGCATTCTTACTATCTCATCACTTATGATGATGCCCTTCTCCTCTGTACCTTCCTAATATCTCTAGTTGTTCTAGCCTTAGATTGGTATAGTGCCTTACCAAAAAAATTCCATCTTCTCCTTCACCCAACTAGCTCAAACCTTCTTGGATCACTTTTCAATAAATATCTCCAAGAAAGTGTCTATCACCAACCTCTACTCTATCTGACAATTTGAGGATGAATCCATTGCCAATTTTGTGGCTCATTGGAGGAGCCTAATTAACCAACTTTCTTTTCCTTGCCTCAACTTGAACTCATAGACCTCTTTGCTTGGGCATGTGCTAAGCATATCTCCTCTACATTACATGTCCAAAGATTCTAAACCTTTGATGAAACTTTTACCATGACACATAATTTATAAAACCAAACCATTAACGAAGGAATGCTTAATCTCAAAAAAAAGAAACCAACCTATAAAACTAATGAGGCTTCTTCTAAGTCAAGCCACCAATCTAATACTAATACCAAGAACAATGGAACCATGAATGAATTTGTCCTTAAATCCACTCCTCCGCCTTCTATCAATCAATCAAATTCCTCTAGATCTTCAAAACAAAACCTAAGGAACCAAACCTAGAATAACCAGAAGTAGTTCACTCCACTAAGAGAATCTTACACTTCCATCTTGGAGAATTTATTAAGATCCAATATCATTCAACTTAATCCTATAAATCCACCTCAACTATTTGACTCCTCTCATCCTACACCTAGCTGGTAACATGAGAATGATCTATGTACCTTTCATATGGTAATAAGATATGATGTCAGTAGGTGTAACACTTTCAAGAGCTTGTCCAATCCCTCATTGACAAGGGGGGTCTTACATTGGACAACCCCAACATGCCATCAAACCAATCCCTTGATATAATCATGTAACCCTTATCAAACCATACTCATACTAATAATAAGAGAAACAACATCAAATGCTCTCATGATTCCCATACAGTTAACATGGTCCTTGATGCAATCATTACTAAACACCTAGTACCCAATCTTCCAATCCTCAACCTCTTCCATCTTTGGAGGTAGCCGAGCCACCTTCCCTTCCTTTAGACACTCAAACTGATGAAATACCATCCCCTTTCCCTCCACTTATTGAGGTAGTGGAGCCACTAGCCACCCTTTTAATTGATATACTAGAACAACCAACCATTTTTGCCTTGCCTTCACCTTTAGCTACCAAGCAAACCAATTCCCCTTCAGAGATCATTTTCAATGAGGAGAACCTTGTGTTTACTCCTCCCATAAATTAACCACCTATCTCAACCCCACATCCTTTGATTTAGGAAGAGGATGAGGTTACCATCCATGTGTCTCTACCTAGGGAACTATCTTTTAGGTCCACTATTCAAGGATTCAAACCAACCTATAAACCCTTCTCTAGACTAGTGAAAAAAATAGAATTTATCTTCAACCCTAACATGAATTGAGCCACCTTCTAGTAGAAATGAGGTCTCCCTTATATTACCTAATTGGAACCTCCAACCCTTTATTGGTCTGACCAACCCACCAGTTCTATTAACCAACCTCTTGCCATATCTACCCAACTAACTAAACCCTCTACCCAATCAACTAAAACCTCCACCAAACCAAGCAAGCCTCAGCCTCTTAAGTTAACTAAGACCCAATTAACTAAGCCCTCTCCTATCATCTCAACTAAGTCTACCAAGAATCTTGGTATCCTCCCTACACCAAGCCTTATGCACCCATCTATCAAAGTGGACCTAACCCTTCCAAGCCTACCAATCAAATTCTAGACCAAAGCAACTAAAGAGGTAAAGATAAACAAAGGCCAAAAGTCCCAAAATTTACCTCCCTAAACTTTTCCCTCTATTATGGGGCCTCATCCCTCTACCTTGAATATGAGTTCAATTACATCTACCAAAACCCTACCACCTCTCTTTGTTACACCTTCAAAGCTTCTTTCTAACACACCTCTCTTTACCACACCAATAGTTCCTAGTCTACCTACCTTGCAGTCTTATACCTCTGGCATATAAAATTCATCACTTAAATTGAAACCATCAACAAAGCATACCAACTTACTCAAATCACCTATTACCAAACCCATTTCCAAGAAACCTCTTACCCCAACCACTAAAGCTAAGACCACTATGCCTTTACCACCTTTAGTCAAGTCATATCTAGCCATCCTCCATAGGTTATTTTAGAATTCCTAATTAGCCTTACCTACCATCATACCCTTTAACCCTCTAGCTTCAAAACTCACTTGGTATAATTAGCACCAAGTTTGTGCTTATCACAAGACACCTAGCCATGACATGAAGAACTATGAATCTCTCCAAACCATCATCCATCAACTTTATGATGAGGATGATCTATTAAAATTCAAGCCTCTTATAAGCCCCATACTAGTCCAACCACCTACCATACCTACCCAAAACTCACCCACTCCTCCACTTTCACCTCAAAGTGAAGACAAATCTAACCAATCCTCCAACTCAAACTCTCTTTCTATCCATACTATCAATACAGTCTAGATAGTAAAATAAAGGGATAAGGGGAAGGCTAAGGTGTCAATTCCTTAGACATACCCCTCTTAAAAATCCCAACCAACCTACACCCAACCATATTCATCTTTAACCAAACCCAAGGTGTCTATCTAACCCCTTAGAATCTATCAAGAGAGTTATCCTCAAACAAATTCATTAGACCCTAGCAAATATGAGCTTGTATGAGTTAATATCTACTACCCCCATCACCACCAAGCCCTAATAGAATCTTTTCAATCCATTGAGGTCCAACCCAAGGACCCCCAAACTTTAGCTACCTTTATCAGTGCCCTTAAAATTTTTAACTTTGTTACCTTCAAGGATTCAAAAATAGATTTCATCCACCCAAAGGACCTAGATCCTCCTCTCTTTATCACTACCTACATCAACCAAACCTACATCAAATAGGTCACCATTGATGGTGGAGCTAGCATAAACACCATCTCCTCTCATGCCTATAAGTAACTCAACTTGCTAGATAATGTCATGTCTGAATCGTTAGCTATCATTTGCTCTTTCAATAATACCATGGGCACTACATTGGGAACTATCATCTTTCATATCCATGTAGGAACCCACACACTCCCTAAGCTATTATATGTTATAGAAGGTGAATTCCAATACAAGATCTTATTGGGATATCCTTGGATTTATTTCATGGGTTGTGTTCCCTCTACCCTCCACTATTGCATCTAGTTTGAGCAAGATGGCTAGGTCATCACCATCCAAGATAACCCAAATCCTTTTATGACATGTAACATGACATACCACCCCAATGACATCCTCATACCCCCATCTAGTATACCCTCAATAGCTAAAACCCAAATTTTAACCACCATAGTGGATATCATATCCCCTTCTATAGATGAGGCATCAACTAGCTCCTCTATACCATCACATCAAATTCCTACCATAGACACTTTGGAATCAATATTCCATCACTTTTCACTAGGGTAGTATCATATTCTCACCCTCGATGCCTTCCTTACTCATTATGAGTATGGGAAACTTACCAAACAACTAGGATATTACCCTAATGTTAGAATTATCATTCCCTTTGGACCTCCCCATCATCAGACCCATTTTATTTATGGGGGACTTAGAAAATACCTCAATGCTTCTACCACCTCTTCCACCTCAACCATTCACCACCATTTTCTCTTACCTTAATAAACAAAGTTTCATCAATACATACCTCCATTGATGTGTTTGGAAAGGTTTTGATCTTGAATAATATGAGCATGGTCCACACAAATTGGTCACCATCAAAACCAAGAAGCCATATGAGAAGCATTGACTTGGTTTCATCTTGCCTAATAAGAAGAAAGCCAAACAACCTACCATTACTATTATTGAGGAGGATGGCCTTTCCTCACTAACCTCACTTCCACTTGCATGTGAATATGATGACGTCATCACACCTAACATTTTTTTGTCAACATGATCAGACTTGAACCCCTCACTTATAAGAAGGATGGGGTAATTGTAACCATCCCTTTGACCTATTCTGAGATGATAGGAGAAGACTCTCCTACCATTAACACTATGTAGTGGTAGGATGATGATTCCATTCTCACCTACCTTGGTGCCCCAAATTCTTATATCCATAAATCCCTTCCTCTCGAGACCTCAACCATATTAAATGAAGACACCATAGATATCAATTTAGGTACTCCAAATAACCCTCATATTGTTAGACTAGGCCAATCTTTGAATATCAAGGAACTTCAAAACTTCCCATCCTTCTTACAATATTGTATCATAGCATTCACTTGGTCTTATAGTGATATGCCTAGAATTGACCCCACCATTCTTACCAATAACATAGTCACCCACCATGACGTAAAACATGTCAAGCAAAAGCTCTGATGCATGCATCCTTACATAGCCTTTCTCATCAAAGAAGAGCTTCAACATATCTTATCTGTTAACTTCATTCAACATATTGACTACCCCCAATGGGTCTTTAATGTTGTGCATATCACCAAAGCCATAGGGGACTACATATTTGTGTGGTCTTTAGTGACCTCAAAATTGCCTACCCTAAAGATGAATTTCCTCTACCTAGAATTGACTAGCTTGTTGATCTTACATCTAACCATGAGATTTTATCTCTCATGGATGGATTCTCAAGTTACAATCAGATCTTAATCACCCTTGAAGATCAGCATAAAACTACATTTAACACCCCTTAGTGGACCTTTTTCTATAGAGTCATGTCTTTCAAGTTAAAGAATGTTGGTGCAACCTACCAACATGCCATGACCTACATTTTTCATGACCTTATCCATAAGATCATATAAGACTATGTGGATGACCTTATCATAAATCTAAACTCTGACATGATGACTTGGTCATTCTTAAGATCATATTTAGTGCCTTATCCACTATTATGTTTGCCTTAACCTCAAAACGTGCATCTTTGGGGTCTTGTCAAGATAGCTTCTAGGTTTTATTATCTCCCTTTGTATAATTGAAGTCAACCTCACTAAAATAAAATAAATATTAGACATGCTTCCTCTAACCAACCTCAAACAACTCCATATCTTGCAAGGAAAGCTTTAGTCCATTCATCATTTCATTTTCTAGCTTTCAGACTAGTGCCAGCCTTTCCACCACATTTCAAAGAAGGATGTCTCTTTCAACTTTGATTCACTCATAGAGTACCTTTTGTCACCATCTATCCTTACCCCTCCCAAGGATGACCAAGTTTTCTACCTATATATCTCTACCACTGACCATTCCCTAAGGGCAATGTTGGCTCACTAGAATGAACAACATAGAGAGAAAACCATATACTACATTAGCCACACACTTTTGTTAAATGAAACTCGGTATACCCATACTAATAAATTATATTCAAATTTAGTCTTTATGGCCACCATGCTTCACCACTACCTTCTTAACCATAAAACTTATGTCATAACCAACATTGACCCACTCAACTATATGCACTCCAAGCCATACCAAAACCAATGTATAGCCAAGTGGATCATGCTCTTAATAGAGTTTGACCTTGATTTCCTCTAGTAGAATTCAATTAAGGGGCAATTCATTGTTGGCCAATTGCCTGAAGCACCATTGGAAGATAATTAACTCCCTCCTCTTGAGTTCCTTGATGAGTCTATCATGACCCTATCTCAAGTGGATTTCACCTATCAAGTCACCATGTTATTTTATAGATCAAAATGTAAACATGGTGGGGGATCTGGTATTATCCTTATCCCATTTGATGGTGAACCCCTTCCTTTATGCTTGAATTTTGACTTTGAATGTACCAATAACATGATTGATTATGAAGCCCTGGTGATAGGTCTTTAAACTACCTTAGCCCTAAGAATCAAAATAATTAATATCTTTGGTGACTCCTGACTTGTGGTCAATAAAATCAATGGATCTTACCAGTGTAAGAATGATGTTTTTTAATAGTACAAATAACTAGTTGATGAACTCTTAGCTTCATTTGAACACTACTGCATCCAGTCAACCCCAGGATATACTAATAATTTCACTGACACCATGGCTTTCCTTACCTTTAAAATACCATATAAACCTTCAAAATCTAAACTATTTATCATTATTCATAGGCTTAACCAACCATCCTATGTTAAACCAAATTCTCCCACCATTGTCAATGTGGAGGAGACCCAACCAGACCTTTGGTATCAACAAACCTTTGACTACCTCAACCTTTGGCATAATTACTTATGGCCTCTCTAGGAATGCTCAAAGAGTGTTTATCTAGGGTAACTCATACTATACCATTATGGGATGAATTTTTTATAAACATGGTTTCAATGGCCTCCTCTTCCTTTACCTATGTAATCAAGAATCTTCTCACACTATCAAGGAAACACATGATAGTATCTATGGAGGTCACTTTAGTGGCCTCATTGTAGCTAAGTGCATCCTCCATCTTGATTATTAATAACCTACCCTTAACCAAGACTATTATGATTATGTGAAAAAGTGTGTCAAATGTCAACAACATGCTAATTTACATCATGCACCTATCCATAGCCTTTGAGTTTCTATCAATTTTTGGCCCTTTTCATAATGGGGTCTAGAACTTATTGGTGAAATTAATCCCCATTCCTCACAATGGCACCATTTTATTATCACCACAATTGAGTAATTTATCACTTGGGTAGAGGCTATTCCTCTAGTCTCAACCAAAGTGGAAAAGATCATCAACTTTATCAACCATCACATCATCTACCGCTTTAGTGTTCCTCATAATATTATCACTGATAATGGTAAGTCTTTTAAGAACAAGCAAGTCCAGAATCTATATGATACATTTGGCATCAAGTTAAGCTTCTCCTTGCCCTATCTCCATCAACTTAATGGATAGGTAGAAGACTCTAACAATATTTTTAATAACATGCTAAAAAAAATAGTCAATGAATTAGGTCAAGATTGGCATTTGTATATCCTATTTGATTTATGGCCATAATGTACTAGAATTATAACCCTTATGGGTGCTACCCCATTTTCTCTTGTGTTTGGAGCAAAAGCGGTCTTGCCTTTAGAAATCCAAATACCCTTTCTTTGCATATCTTTTCAAGATATCATTTATAAGAGTGAGTACCACCAGCACCATCTAGCCTAGATTGAGCTACTCAATGAACGTCGCCTAGTAGCCCTCACCCATCTTCATATCTAACAAGAGCTTATCAAGAATGCTTATAAATAATACCTTAAAGTGTGAGAATTCAATATCAAATATATTTTCCTAAATGAAAACTAACATGTCACTAATATGAAGAAAAGTAAGCAAGGCAAGTTTGCTTTCAATTAGTTTGGACCTTATATTATAACCCATAAGTATGGATTAGGAGCTTAATGATGGTATTCTCTCAGAGTCCACCTATAACATAAGCCACCAAATGCTTTGCATCTACACTCATTCTTTTATTAATAAGGATCAAGCTCACCTCTTTTCTAACTTAATCTCATCCCTTGCTATCTACCTACATTCCATCTCCCTAGTTTAGGGGCAATCGATTATAACTGAATCATGTGACTTTTAGTCTCTAACATAGCCTAATATTAAACAATAAGTATCATATCTCTACCTATGGCATGGTTCTAATGGTACTTTCCACACCTTCACAAGATGGATTCCCATGGTCATATTCACCTAAAACTTTTTACACCTAATCAACCTTCTTGTGCTTTTAGTTTTGCCTTTGAAAAGGTGAACCCTTAAGCCTATCTAAGCAAGTCTATGACTAGCAAAATAAAATAGGTAATAAAAAGTAAAAACACCTATCATTAGCATTCATGGGTCATTCTTAGCATTCACATAATTCTCCCTTGAAGGATAGTTGTTAAAAAATCATTTGAAATTGACAAAACATAAGGTGGACTTCTCCCTTAAAGGATAGCTATCAATAAGCAAAACAAATAAACTTAGACTAATCCCTTGAAGGATGGTTGAGTAAATAATCTTATCAAAAATCATAGTAGTTTTATGGAATATTCCTATATTGATCAGCTTCCTATATACAAAAATAAATAAAAAGACCCATTATCTAAATCACAATTAAAGAAAACAAATTTTGAAAGCCACAATTGACTTTCACAAGTAGACTTCTTGCATCGATAAGTCTACATAGTTTGACATAGAATTATTTGTATTGACTTTTTAGACACCTAAAAAATATGTATGATAGTCTCACAAGAAGGTTCCATTTTCACCCATCTCTCCTTTACTCACTATGCACAAGTGATTTTTGACCTTACTTGACATTATTTGGTTAAGATACTTTTTAACCAACTAACAACTGTTAATGCGAAGCATTTGAAGGGCTTATGTTCATTAAGCCCATCCAAATTTGGGTCTATTTTTAGTCCTCGTCAAAGAATAAGAACCGTGCCCTCTTCTTATCCTATTGTGCTTAGTTGATATTTTCATTATGGTGTTTATCTCTTGATTATATTCTTTAGTCTCTCATTCACTGTTGTTAATTAAACTATCTCATGTGTTTTATAATAATAAATAACAACAAATAACCATAACCACTCACATTACCATACCATATATGATAATCACATCCATAAGCAATAAAGTCAATGTTAACATGTCTAAACATAATGAAATCCAAAAATAATTAGCATGGCATAAGCATAACCATAACAACAACCATGACCATGACTAGCATCATAATTCAATAACATCCATAAGCATTTAAACAATCAACCATTTTTCACCACATGTATAAATTCTAATAATTTAGTATATACCCATTAAGATTTAGCATATCATAATAATAACCATAAATAAAATCCATTTCATGCATAGTTAGGTGAGTCTATATCAGTGTCTACACAACCATAGCATAATACATAAGCAATGTAAACATCACATCATAATCACTAAACACCAAATGCAAATCATACACCATGAGCATGGGCAATAAACAAACATCACATATATAGCTCCAATTATATCATAACATGAACATAAATATCCCTAATCATAAACCACATCATGAAACATAAACCACATCTGTCTAATCATCAACATAATCATATATATCATGTTTACCCATAAATAATGCATAAGGCAATGTATAAAGTCTCTATTTCATATACATCTTGCATCATCGACACACAAGCTGGTATTAAAATCATGTACATACAACATATCAACATATGTAATATCAAACCCCTGGAGTAAAACTACCACTAGCCCCTCTTATTTTTATACCTACACTACCATCTAGTGTTTATCCTCTTAGGATGCTTGTATGTCCACTCACTATAGAGTCCCACTATCCTAGAGTAGCCATAAATGGACCACCCATTAGACTAGCTCTGTACTCCTCCCACCTGAGCTCATTTGACAATTGTGCTAGAAAAATAGCCTCATAATACCATAGCTCCTCTATTGTATCAAGGTATCAAGTTATAGGGGTGAAACACAATGGCACTACCTATCTTGCCACTACCCCTACCCTCTACCTTAGTGCATCTCACTCATGAGTCAATAACCCAAGAGAGGTCCTTACCTGATCTTGCTCTCCTATCAAGGTGGCCACTAGACCCTGTAATGTGAAAATATATCCCTATATTTCAGCCACCTATTCCTATAATCCTATCATATAGGCTTGGGTAGCTACCATTATTTCATGTGCCTATCCACCTTGTACCTATGCCCCTACTAGATTTACATTCATGGGTTGTTAACCACTATCACCCTACCTAAAATTGACTATTGCATATAAGGCATGATACCATATTGCATATCAATCAACAAAAAAAACATCATCTATCACTGCTCTAGTCGATAGCTCCCCATGATCTAATACCACATACTGTGGTTGTGGCTTTGGAAGTATAAACTTTTTATCCTCTCTCTTATACCTCTAAGGAGGAGTTAAAATCTCCTGTACAAGACCAAACTATCTCTAGATTCCCTCAAATGGGATAAGCTCTATCTCCCCATCTCTCTACCCATATATCCATCACTAGATGTATAATGATAAAGTGTGGTAACTATAATGGGCCCACCTAGGCTAGCCCACATATGGCCTCTATATCACATCACATACAACCAAACCCTCCAAGGCATATCTAAACTAGTCTATGTCTCTGACACCTCCACCTAACCCTATCAAGGCATAATCTCCTCTCCATCTCAAGAAACCCAATGTAGAGTGTACCTAGGTATATCCATCCCAAGGTAACTCTAGTGGCCTCAAAACTTAAATATGCTCATATGCCCATCAATGGAGCACAAACCCAATACTGATACCATATCAGCTATGAGTTATGAATTCCCATAGCTCCTTATAAATTTGAACCAACAAAATAAGAGCCCACCTGAACATGGTCCTACCCAATAACATCTCTAATAATACTCCCAACATCAAATATAGAAAGCAATCATTACTCAAATCTATAAATTCAAAATAGGACACCACCATCATCATCATGGTCATCAAACATTGGTCCCCTAGAGCCTTTTGGTATAAAGGCCTATAATTAAAGTCACTATAATGAAACTTGGCATGTACTCAATCCTCTCCATATAGTATCTTCATATGATAATCATGTTCCTCACTCTTAATATGGTAAATCGGCTCCCCTTAAATGGGTAGTTAAGAAATCATATGTACATCCTCTAGTAGGATGTTGATCTCTCCCATTAGAAATAAAAATGTGTTTGTGGTTGGATCTCATCTCTTGATGAGAGCCAAAGTCATAACCACATCTTGTGGTAGGTGTTGATAATGAACCATCACCCCAAGGCCAACCTCTTCCATGTGCATCCACTCAACCATGATCGTCCCATCTCAAACCTTAGCAAAAATCCTCAAGACTCAATCCCTCATCTAGATTTGGTCTTGTGCCTACAAAATAACCACATTATCACACACACTTAGTTTTAAAAATTGAGCTCAATACCAACCTACACCCACCTTCTTCAACTTACTTCAATCTAACAAAATAAACATGTCTACAACATTAAATCTGTCATTTAACTAAACATCTACCCTTACCTATAAAATTCTCACCACTCTACCCAAAAAACTATTTCACAACATCAAACTTACTTAAATCTATCAAACAACACCTAACATTATCCAAAATATCATTCCTAATTGAGACCCTTTTACCAGGACTACCAACCTATCACTTAACACACCACCTACCTTAAACCTACACTTGACATTTCAATTTACAAACATAAATTTTAACAACATTTTAAACCAACCTTCCTTAAAACACTTGATTGCCAATGATTCATCTAATTATCGATGGTCTAGTGATCCCTTTTAGCCTAGGGTTTGATTATTGATGGTTAAGATGATCATCAACAATCAGGTTGAACCATTGATGGTCACTGTGTGTGATTGTTGATGGTAAAACCCTAATCTTTTCACACCTCCAAACAATACCAAAAACAACAAAAACAAGGAACTAAACTACTAAAAACCATCCTAAAACCCACCCCAACTATCACACACACTTATTTTTAAAAATTGAGATCAATACCAACCTACACCCACCTTCTTCAACTTACTTCAATCTAACAAAATAAACATGTCTACAATATTAACTCTATCATTTAACTAAACATCTACCCTTACCTATAAAATTCTGACCACTCTACCCAAAAAACTATTTCACAACATCAAACTTACTTAAATCTATCAAACAACACCTAACATTATCCAAAATATCATTCCTAATTGAGACTCTTTTACCAAGACTACCAACCTATCACTTAACACACCACCTACCTTAAACCTACACTTGACATTTCAATTTACAAACATAACTTTTAACAACATTTTAAACCAACCTTCCTTAAAACACTTGATTGCCAATGATTCATCTAATTATCAATGGTCTAGTGATCCCTTTTAGCCTAGGGTTTGATTATCGATGGTTAAGATGATCATCAACAATCAGGTTGAACCATTGATGGTCACTGTGTGTGATTGTTGATGGTAAAACCCTAATCTTTTCACACCTCCAAACAATACCAAAAACAGCAAAAACAAGGAACTAAACTACTAAAAACTATCCTAAAACCCACCCCAACCCAAATCCTCCCCCAATTTCAAATTTCTCCAGTTAAATTTCCCTATTTTACCAAAATAAAAACCTAAGTCAAAATCTCCAAAAACCTATCACACCTAATTTCTAAAATAATAACTAACATAACAAAATTTTATATCCACAAAAACCAAACTCAACTAATCTATAATATTAATACACCCCCTACCTCATTCCTTGATCACTGTCGAGGTCATATCCCATGTCCTAAAACTTGGTCATGTCCTTGACTGCCCTACATGACTAGTCCCAGCTAGATCAAATTAACCAGTCCACAACTGACACCTTGACCACACACCTAGTCAAACAATCTCCTAGCTAAATGCCAAAGTATAAAAGCACTAGTACATGGAAAGTTTAGAGTCAAATTATCAAAAGTGAAAATGAAATAACATTTTAAATTTTTATATTCTAATTTTTTAGGGTTTCCCTTGACTTTCAATGGTCATGGTGACCATCAATGGTTAACCTTGGGACCCCTAACCATCAACATTTAGGATTCCACTCTTTTTTTATTTTTGGCACTTATACCTAAATGCCAAATTTTGAGATCACCTAATCTCCCCTAAACCAAAACTTGAATAGTTTTGGAGATTACCCTTCTTTGACTAACCATTAGGCCACCTCTACCTTGACATTGGTCATTTTAGACCCTAACTATTATATTTTTTTTATGACCTTAGATAGTCTTTTTGACCATACTGACCATTTTTGCCATGTTGACCATTTGAATTTACATCACCTAGTGCACAACCAAACCATTTGTGTTTTTCAAGGGAACAATTCTTACCTTACATACCTATAAAAACATAGACCTTATCTATGAGACTAACAAGTATACCCAACTGCCATGCCTAAATGTAGTCTTGTAGTACAATGGTCACTTGTCCTCCTTAGCACCAACCCTTATTATTTTTTTACCAACATTAGTAACCTTAGTCTATGTGTGATCTTGGATATCACATTTATTCACATTCTGTGTGTTTTATCACCACCTAATTCCTTACCATGAATCATTTGTCAAACCTTGACTTGATTTTGGTTTCACCTCATTGAATCTTGATTTGAGGGGAGACACCTCCTCCATACTCAGGGCAATCAAACCCTTGACCAACACTAGTTTTTATTTTACAACTTGTTGATTCAAAGTTGCATAATAAAAAAGGGAAAATGTAGACATCAAAAATCTGCACACCATGATTTTGAATGTCAAAATACCCCTTGGACTACCTTTAAACCCCCTTTGGTAAAATATCATTTTATGACCCCTAATCAACCTAGTTCATAATCAGTTTAACTTAACTGGATCAAATTTTCCTTCTTCCCTTTTTACCCTTCACATGTGACCACTGATGATCAAGCTGACTATCAATGGTCACCCTAACCACCGACAATCAGGTACCACCCCAACTAAAAGAATGCAAACTACCCACCTTGCTTTTCTAAAAATAGCTAGTCTAATTCTAGTTACAAGTCATTACATGGATGAGTTAATTTTGGAAAGCCCAGTTTCCATGTTGTTGCAAATCTCTCACCTTGCCTATAATAAAGAGGATCAAAGAGGTTTAAATCCATAGGTAAACACCCAAAAACATCTATGAATCTAAAATTGTTATCAAGAACTTTATGCATATAGGAGTTTCTTTCTTGCAAGTCAATTACCATTAGCAATCCAACAATCTAAAAATCATATCAGAGAGTCAATTTACCATTGCTTCTCCATCAAGACTTCAAGTATTTTTACTCTACCAAACTTGAGCTAGATTTCACCAATAGACTAACCACCTCAATCATCCACTCAATTAACTTTTATTAAGACAAGTACCTATTTCTCATTATTCATCTACTTTATTTCCATTTTTCAACCAACCCAATCCTTACCCACCTCTTAAAATCAATCTTTTGGATCTCATCAATTAGTAATTTATCAACTCATATCTTCACATAGTAACCATCTATGGTTATCTCAACTGCCAATGGTCTACTCAACCACTGATGGTCAGCTTAACCACCAACGGTCACCTTAACCATTATCGATCATCCCAACCACTAACAATCATTATGACACCAAAAACTAAAAAGTTACTTTCACCCATTTACACCCCATCAAACCTAATTTTTTGATTTTTTACATGTTCACAAACCCCTTTCAAATTTTTTGAAGCATACCCCAACCCTCTAACACTAGTATTAATTACTTTATCACTAATTTAATATTTTTTAGCATATTTCCTAGCAAACACTTTTATATTTAACTTCAGTACATTTTGATTTATTGATTTAACTTTCTTTTATATTTATAAACATAATTGGTTAAAATATGTGGATTGACATCCCCTAAGGAAGCTCTTGCTTCTAGGATCTAGTTATCGCTAGACAATCCACCCAACTATTTATATAATAAATAAGTTTGCTTTAGTGTTTTCTTATCTACAGGTCATCCTCCCTAGCCAAAGAGGATCTGTTCAAGTCTTATAATTTCAATGTGCACATAATCAATCAGGTTTTTCAACCATATCCATACTTAGTTTATTCTTTTCCTCTTTTCCATAGTAAGCAAAAAAATTATTAAAACACCATCCCATGCCTCTTTAATTCCTCTCTATCCCAAATATTTATGAAGGCATACATTGAATTTAGCCTCTAAAATTCCATGGATTCTTAGCCACACATATTCATCTTGAGATGAATGGTTTAGGTTCATTTTGATCATTTTGAAAAATATATAATTAGGAGGCCTTGAGTATTAAATTAGAATCTCTCTTAGTGTAAAGTTATAGTGTTAAAAATCCCTGTCAAGCCACTGATGTAGTGTTATCATGCCCAATTATTGAGCCAAGGAGAGAAGGAGCCAACCAACTTCTTTGATGAGGACTCACTGAGCATAATCTAAGAAAACCACTGCAACAAGATATTTGGAGCATCCAAGGAAGGTGAAGGATTTCTTTGTATTTTGCATTCTAATTGTGTTTCTCATTTAGTTTTATTATCATGCTCCCCCTTTGAGATAGGCTCTGGGTGTTAGCATTAGTGTGTTTTATTTGGATTTTTATTTCATGAACTAAAACCATACTAATCTCCCCTTATTGAAATCCTATGTTCATAATTGGTAGTCTTTTCAGGTCCTTAGGATCAGTTGGTGCCTACTTTGTCATTGTGTCAAAGCGGAAAAAAGTTCTTGTTGTGTGATTACTTGAAGAGAGAGAAGGAAGGTGAGGTGTATGATGTGTTTTGACATCAATGACAAAGAGTTATTAATTATGTCATGGAGGTGTCCTAATTAGTGCATGAAGTGATTTGATAGCCTAAGTGATAATAATAGTGTGGAATGAGCTTGTCCTAGTATTCTTGAAGTTAGCTTGGTTGATTTTATATTTTGGCATGGTTAGAGATGATTAAGGATGAGTATTGTGATTTGACAATGTTTAATAGGTCCCTAATATGTTTTTTATGATTTAATTACTTGTGTGCATGAGTGTATTTCATTTAGTTGATCATTGTTGTCATCTAGACATTTTAGGTCTAATAGTAGAAAATCTGAGTAGTTAATTTGGTGATGTCGCCATTACCACATGTGGATGAGTTAGGGGGAGTTGGTCATATGGTTGTGATCACATTAGTCCTTAGTTACTCTATACTAAATCTTAGGTCATGTGCGTAAGTTAAATCAAATATATATGGGTGTAAAGTTGGTCTTTCAGGTATTTTGATATTATTTTCTATGTTTAAAAAGATTTGAGTAATCATGTTGATGATGTCAAAATTATCACACATGGAGGTTTCAGGAGGAAATGGTCACATGGGTTTGTTTATTATCATGCCTATTTTTTATGTGCTAAATATTAGGTCACGCACCTAAGTGCATCAAAATATATGCAAGCATAAAGTTGAGATGTCTAGGAATTTGACAGTGTTTTCCCATACTTAGCCAAATTTGCATGAAGAAAGAAAGAGCCAAGTAAGCAGTTTGAATATCGAATATCTTTCACATGTGTATGTTTCAAGATAATTTGATTATATGGGTTTGTTTAGTTTTATGCCTAGTTGATTTTTGATAAATTTCTGATCATGCATCGAAGTGCATCAAAAGATATGCATGTGTAAATTTATCCTTCTAAGCAATTATTGACATTATTGGCTCTATGATAGATAAATCTAAGGAGGCATTTTAATGTCACTATATCTCACATGTGTGAGGGTTTCAAGAATATATTGACACATGGTTGGATTCTCCTATGTGAGGAGATCATATGGTCTAAGTTTGAGAACATGTGCTTGAAACAAGAAAAAGATATGGAGGTGAAAATTTGACCTTATAGATTGATTGCAAAGATTCCCATAGTCTATTTTTCATGAAGATAAATATCAAGACCAAATGAAGATCTAATGGCTTGTGGGAGATCATATAGTTTTGATATAATAGTCTATGTTGAGTGAGATGGTAAGAAGTACATGATGTTTAATAGTATAAGTGATCAAAAGGCACCCAAGGGTGCCAAGTATCATAATCAAGGGGGTTATAAGGAAGAATGAATGGTAAGTGATATAATATAAAGACCTAACTAATCCATAAATATCGATGGTACACGATGAATTAATATTGCAAGAGTGTAAAAGATGAGGTCAATATGATCAAGGTCTAAAATTCGAGCATTGGTATACTATGCATTAAATTTTGGAGAAGATAAATGGTGCATGTTTAATCTAAGAATAAAGGACATGAGATGTGATCATAGTATTCCAAGTTTAATTATGACTATTGGCATTTAAATATTTGAATTTTTCAAAAGAAAGACAAGTATCTAGTTTTGAGACATATCATTAGATCTAGGATGATTTTTCTCATAGTGTAAAAATAAAAGTGGTAGAGGAATCAAAAGTTCATATATAAATAAATATTTGAAGGTCTAAGTGTATGTATAGACAAATTTACTCAGCTCCAAAGTTGACTGTGTATTCGAGTATGTTCTGCAAGTAACTTG
Source organism: Torreya grandis (assembly GCA_037957365.1). NCBI lineage: Eukaryota > Viridiplantae > Streptophyta > Pinopsida > Cupressales > Taxaceae > Torreya > Torreya grandis. The sequence continues at coordinate 2,078,088 of JARHVA010000435.1, forward strand.
AGAAGGGTAATTGAGCTAGTTATGATGTTTTTTTAATGTTTAATGATGAATTAGATATTGGATAACATTTTAGAATCCATGAGGATCATATTTGTTCATTATGAAGGTTTGAATATTCATATTCAGTATGAATAAAGGTTTATAAGTTGACTGTGTGTTCGTTCATGGTGACTGTGAACAAAATGTTGTTTGAGTAATTTGTGCTTAAGTAAAAGGGTATTGTGATGGATATGGGCACTTAAAGAAGACCTATAGATCATGTGGCATGGGTTCATGAGTTGGAAAGTGTTTTTGTGTTCTTATTTTTCTTTGATAAGTGTCAAAGAGGTGAATAGGTCATCATAAGACCTAAACGTGACGTAGGCCTATTTTAAAGTGGATTGTGGTTAAGTGTGATCCATGTGAGATGACTTAAGGGTGAAGGCATGTATTATGGCCGACAAGTAAATTTTATGGACTTGATAATTAATGAATGATATATATATATATATATACATATATATATATATATATATAGTGAAACCAAATGTGATGGTTTCTAAGGCATATGGAAGACTTGTGAGGGAGACAAGTGCAAGGTTTATGTGAGAATTATGGAGAGAAGGAGAGGTAGAGTACCCAGTTGATGAGATAATGAGTAGATAACATTGAGGACTATGTTTGTGACCTATAGGTCATATTTTTTATGTCTAAATAATAATCTTGTAGTTTGAGGATATTTGAAGAGTTTTGAGCATGCATATGAGGATAGTTCGAGTGAAGAAGGAGAGAGATTATGGCATACCTATGTGAGAGGCTTGTATGAGATAGAAAGAGTTTATGAAGGGGTTAGATAATAAAATATCCATCATTAGGTGTTAAATACATCCATTCTAAGGTGGAGGTGTTCAATTCAAGGAAGGTCTAAAGGAGTTGATCTACCTTAGGGGCAATTTCTCCATGTGAAATAGGTGTTTCACTAAAGGCCTTTGGTCAAGAGGATATGATCAAGGTTTGATGGTATAAAGGAGTTGACTAGTCCCTTGTTTTTGATTTTTTATAGGAAAAATAGTCCATGTGTTGTAGAATCAAGAGTGGGTTTTATTTTCCATGAGGGTTTCCTACAGGAATTGTGTTATGTGTTTGATCTTGTGTGTGCATTAAATGAATGAGATCTCTTGTTAATGTTGCTAGATCAAGTTGATATTTGTTAATTGTTAAAATAGTTTGAAAGGATTGGAATTGAGATTGAAATATATAGGCTCATTGATTTACCCCCCCCCCTCTTAGTTATTGTACCTATAACATGATTTTTTGCCATGAAGATCTTTTGATAAGTTGACTTGATTGTGTACTATTGGATCAAAATGTATGAGCTCGCATATACCATAAATCTCATCAGGGGCATGTTACCATCAATTGTTGCACACCATTGGATCATTGGTATGAATTAATGTGGGACTTTGATCTTTCTCAAACCTATCTTCTTATCAGTGAATGTGCATTGTTGGATCTCTGCTAGGTGAACCTACACTATAGGATCTTTGGTATGATTACACCTCTTTAATGAGCTTTAAACCAGGGACCTTTTGATTATTTTTACCCCAATGAAAATGGTTAGATATCATGTGTCATTATGTGAGCTAAATCAGGCCATTAAATTTTAACCAAGTTTAAACCTTTTAAGGAATTTTGAACCCAAATGGTCAATTTACAAAGCTCAAACTTGATGCTTGCATGAAAATATTATGCTACAGGTATAAATTTGAACTCTCATAACTCGAGCTAGAAAGCTCACATGGGCATGAAACTTACATAGAAGATTCTTGGAAAAAGGGACTTTATGGAATTGGAACTATTTGGCTCATAAGAGTTCTTGAGGTGCATTTATTAAATACACAAGTAAACTAGTCTATTTATTTTTGGATGATGTCTTGGTGATAATATGATTCTTAAACTTCACCAAATTCATCCTTTGATCAATATTTCAAGACTTTGATGATCTTTTAAGGCTTGTGCAACCTATTTCATGCTCCTAAATGCTTTAGACACCATGAAACATAATTAGACTCTTCATCTACAATTGTAGACCTATCCTTTGAAGATTAATTAAATCCCATTTTAAGCTTTCTTAAAGTGTTTCAAAATCTATATGATCTCCACTTAATGTTTGTCTACTCCTCATAACATTGGGTCACTCTTCAATTAGGATCTTGCTCAACTTCTAGACTTTTGGAGTATGCACATTTTGGTATGTAGACCAAATTTGGTCAACATATTGGTGACTTGGTTGGGCAAGATGCCTATTATGCTTGAGAAATCAGACCATCTCTATGACTCTTAGACCATTTACATGATACATGGACCATTTACATGACTAGAAGATATCCTATTGGCTTGTAAAGATAAATAATTACAATAAATAGGGAAAGAAACAAACTTGAAATGGAAACTAACCTAATAAAGCAAAGACAACTAATCTATTGAACAACTATGGAAACAAAGAACTTATTTGGGAAAAAATAAAAACAAACTAATGTGTTAGAACAACACTTAGAGAAAATGAAGATCAACTAAATAAGTACAAGGAATTTATCTTCCTTAATAGCAGTGCTTTAGATGTATCCCATTGACTAGGATAAGAAGCTCTATAATATTAGTGTACATAATATTTTCTAATTCTTAGGAGTAGTTACACTTTTATTTTGTCTTATTGTGTGTAATTCAAGAGTCTCATAGGTATTTGAATGGACTTCTTGGTAGGTGAAGTGAACAGTCAATTTTTGGCTTTAAATTGTAATGTTTTACTTTCTTTCAACTTGAATTGTGAAATAATAATTTCATTGCCATTCTAAATATGATCCATCCTATCATTAGTATCAGAGCCTAGAAAAATATATTTTTTCCTTTCTCCTTGTTTTAGTTGCATGACCTACAAGATTTAATTAATTGAGAATGTTTAAGTGTGTATGGTGTTCCATCTAAGTATCATATAAGTTTTTCTTGAAGCAAATTACCATGTGTAGACCTGCCTATATTTGGTAAACAATAGCATATTGGTGTTGTATACTTCAGACCTATGCTACAATTTATAGACCTACATAGCATATTCCCTATATAGCATAAATAAAGGTGAATAGTTGGTTTTGGTATTCTATATTGGCATTTGGAATCGCATCTCATGATATCATGATCAATTTTTAGATTGGCATTGAGTGGTTTGGTTGTTAAGATTCGAGCTCAGAGTTTCTTTCAGCAATTGAGAGTTTGGCATTTGGTGTATTCTATGGCATCTATGTCATTTTGGTAGTGACTACATATAAGTCATTTGGGTATGCTTGACCTGTATAGATAGTTGTGTATCATTTACCCTCAGACCAACATGTATTATGGTGTTGGATTAATAAATTTCTTTCTATGCTATTGCATTTGGTGTATGATGTTACACTAGTTCTTCCTTATATTTGTCATTACATCTATTGATGTGTTTGATGTGAAATTAATATTATTTTTTCAAGAGGGTCATACATTTTTATATTCCAATATTGGAATCTCAGTGAAATAAAACAAATCAGAAGGTATATATTTTAAGCTTTCTTATTGAAAATCAAATTATTATTTTTTAAAGCTTTTTTCAAATTTTAAAAATTTAAATTTGAAAGCATTTAAAATTTTGATGTAATTTGTCAATGAAATTTCCTTGAGCAATCAAATCTAAGAAAAATTGGAAAACAACCAATTTTTTTAAATTCAAGGGGAAATAAGTGGAGCTACTCTTTTTACCCATTCGTGTATGTCAAAAAGTATAAATCAATAAATCAATAAAAATTGATTATATTGATGTATGAGGTTTTATTTTTAAGCCTATGTCAATGACAAAGCAAATCATTTCTAGTACATTTACATATATAGAAAAGGGGACCATTTTAGAGTGATAAGAAACCAATTAGGGTTAAACAAAAACTCAAAACCATGCATTCCATCAAATCCATTATTGGCACTACCTTGACTGACAAAGACAGTTGGCTAGAATGGTCTCATCAAGTAAAGAACACACTCATATTCAATGATCTATGGTTTGATATTTGTGATGTGAAAACACAACCAACTAAACCAACAAGGAATTCAAAGGACATTCAAGCATGAAAGCAAAAAAACCAAAAGGATTTGGCCTTGATGAGGGCATTAATGGACAAAGATGTGTTTTATCATATACAAGGGTGTAATACAACATGGTAAGCATATCATAAACTTAAGGACCTATATGAATCCCATTCAAATTTGGAATTCATTTATTTTTAGTTAAAATTGTTTAACCTAGAGTTGAAATATGGTAATGTGATGAGATTGGATTCAGAGATACGTGCTATCAAACATGATGTTGAAGCAACATGTGGCAAAATCAACATATACATGACCACATTCATAAAATCCCTTCTTCCCAACTACTTAACCTATTTGGAGTCTCTACAATCAAGAAATCAATTAAAACTCTTAAATTTGACTTGTTGGTTAAAAATATGGTAGAAAGAAAAAAGGCATTTGGAAGGCAAATAGAAACCACAATAGGTGAAAGTGTGTACTATGTCAAAACAAATTCTTCCAAACCATAAAACAACACCACATCTTCCAAAAATAAAGGTATTAATAATTATAAGAACAAGTAGAAGGGAAAAGGTGGAAAAAATGAAAATCATGGTGGTCAAAATAAAAAATAAAACCTCTATTGTGAATGATGTTATAGAAAAGGTAGCCATGGGACTCATGAATGCAGGACTCCATGGGATAAAATTGAAGCATACCATAAAAATAAAGAGGTAAATTCAAAGAAATAGTCAAAAGAGTCAAACTTAATTCAATTCACCAGTGAATGTATGTTTTCTAGTATAGATGATGAAGCAAACAATGTCTCAATCAGTTCTACATGGTTTTTTTCTTGGGTTCTTGATAATAGTGTCACTCAACATATGACTTTCCAAAAAATACTTATTTAAGGATTATACTGAATAAATTTGTAGCTCAAAATACCTCATAGATAGATCAAGTCTGTAACCATAGGTAAGAGGTACAATTCAACTCAAGTGTTCATGACTTTCAAACTACAAACTTGAGAATGTTCTCTACCTTCCTCAACTGAAATGAAACTTTTTGTCATTAGCACTCATAAGAAAACAAGGCCATTCCATTTTTTTGGATAATGGTGATGTCACAATTAGGATAAAAAGTGACAATGTAGTCATCTCCATTGGATATGAGAAAGGGAAACTACTCAAATTGAAGGGTGAGCCATCAAATTCAATAAATTATGCTCATCTTATGGAATTTTTTCAAACATGTTGTGGTATGCTTGATTTTGGCACACTCACTATAACATCATTCATGTTTTGTAAAAAAATGGTGTTGTCGACATGTCTATATTGCCCATAAAAATAGATGAGAAGTGTGAAGCCTGCATCTTAGCTAAACATGCAAGAGAACCATTTCCAAAGTCACGGTGGAAAGTAGATATAAAATTACATCTTGTTCATTTAAACTTGTGTTCTCTTCCAATCCTCTCTATTAGTGGTCATAAGTAATTCATGTTGTTCATTGATCACTACAATAGGATGACATGGATATACTTTCTGAAAAAGAAATCAAAAGCCTTCAATACTTTCAATAAGTTTTGAATAATTATTAAAAATGAAGCATAAAACCACATTGAGACACTCAAGACAGATAATGGTGATCAATTCACATGAAATAAGTTTGAATCCTATCATGAGTAAAATACAATCAAACACCATCTCACAATTCCTCACACTCCACAACAAAATGGAGTAGTTGAAATAATGAATAGAACTATGATGAATATTGTTCATGAAATTTTGTATTTCAAAAGGGAAAATCTACACTTTTGGGTTGAAACAACTAAAACAATAGTATACCTTTGCAACAAATCACCATCAACAACTCCTTAATCAAATACTCTGTATGACATGTGGTTTGGTCATCTCTCTTTAGTGTAACATCTTTAGATTTTTAGATCCACTTATTATGCATTGATTCAAATGGAGAAGAGGAATAAATTGGACCATAGGAGTTGAAAATGCATCCATTTGGGATATTTTGATTCCTCAAGGTCATTTAGGCTATATGATGAGAAAGTGAAGAAGTTTCTTATTGCAAGAGAAGTTGTCTTTTGTGAGACTATAAAGGATAAAGGGCATATTGATTGGCAATTGATTCAACTAGAAAAATACGCAAAGTTTGATGTCTATAAGGAGAGTGATTTTAATGTTCCAGATAATGAATGGGGGACACAAAGTTGGGAATCTATTGATCTTCTATTATCTCCCATACATGAGCTTGAAACTCTTCCTAAAAGAGAGAGTGAAACTTCATCAGATATTGAATGGGAGCCATCATAACAAATGGAATATAGTGAAGAAACTTCAAAGGATGAACTCAAAACACCTACAACATAGAAAAAAATGCCTAAGTGGGCCACTCAAACATTGACTAGGAAAACAAGCACTTGAAGTGCATATGTAACCTCATCTCAACCAAATAATTCTATTGATGAAATTTGAGACATGATTATAAAAATCACATTAGATGATTCTCAAAAAGAACTCAATGTTGCATTTGATTCAAAACAAACTACTTTAAAACAAGCTAAAAATCTTGACTCTTAGAGAAAAATAATGAAAGATGAGTATAATTCACTAGTGAAAAATGAGACTTGGATTCTAGTTGATCCACCATATGGTTGTAAATTGACTGGTTGTAAGTGGGTTTATCATAATAATTACAAGTTATATGGTTCACTTGAAAAACACAAAATAAGGATTGTCACAAAGGGGAATGCTTAAAAGGAAGGAATTGACTATAATGAAACCTTTTCACCTATAGTAAAATTGACTACCATTCAAACCATGTTGGTTCTGGTAGCTCACAATAGATGGAAAGTTTACCAAATTGATGTCAAAACTAAATTTTTGAATGGATACCTCAAGGAAACTATGTACATGACACAACTAGATGGTTTTATAGTAAAGGGATAAGAGCACAAGGTGTGTAAACTGGAAAAAGTGTTGTATGGTTTGAAACAAGCCCCTTGAGCATGGTATGAAAAATTAGTTGAGCACCTCATAAACATGAACTTCAAACATTTTTATTTTGAAGATGCAACTCTTTTTGTCAAAATAGTTGATAAAATATTTTTATTTGTGGTGGTGTATGTTGATGATTTGATCATCATAGGGAACAATGAATGATACACCAAAAACTTCAAATCAAAGGTGATGAAAATATTTGAAATGACTGATTTGGGTTATCTTCATTACTAGTTGGGTATTGAAGTAATTTAGAAACATTATTATTTCTTCATCACTCAGTAAAAGTATGTTGGTGACATTTTAAGCAAGTTCATGATACAAAAGCTCATTAGAAGTCTGATTTATGTGATTAACACTTGACCAGATATATCATATCCACTTGGTGTCCTCTCAAGATTCATGCAAAAACCCAAGGAGATTCATTGGGTAGAATCAAAAAGGGTCCTTAAATATCTCAAATTCATACAACATTTTGGGCTCAAATACTCTAGGATAGTAGAATTTAAACTAGTTGGGTATTCATATTCTAAGTATGTTGGTGATCATGAATATGGAAAGTCCACCTTGGATTTTCTAGTGAATTTGGGAATAACAATTATCAGTTGTAAATCCAAGAAGTAATCAATTCCACAAATTTATTTAGAAGAGATAGAATATATGGCTAATTTAGAGGTAACTAGAGATATCTTGTGGCTCATAAGGGATGTTTCATATATGCATGAGAAACAAGATTCATCAACACCTTTCATGGTTGATAACACTTCTACAATCTAGATGGTAATGAATACATTCTTTCATGACCAAACCAAACACATAAATACCAAATTTCATTTGATTTGATACTATGTAAAAGATGGTAGCATCAAGTTGTAACATTGTTTAATATCAGAGTAACTAGCAGACATCCTAACAAAGGCACTTGGATGAGAAAATTTTGAAAATTTTAGAGGAATTCTTTGTCTAACAACAACCCCTAAAAATTAAGGGGGGATGTAATATTAGTGTCGATAATATTTCCTAATTCCTAGGAGTAGTTTCTCTTTTATTTTGTCTTCTTGTTTGTAGCTCAAGATTCCCTTAGGTAGCTAAATGGACTTCTTGGTAGGTAAAGTGAATAGTCAAATTTTGGCTTTAAATTATAATGTTTTACTTCCTTTCAACTTGAATCATGAAATAATAATTTCATTACCACTCTGAATATGATCTAGCCTATCAAGCACTTCACCATTCATCCTTGTGAGTTGGAAAGCATTTGAGATTTGCATCTAGAGATTTTATATAGACCACTCCAAAGAGAATCAAATTTTGTGTGTCTTTCTGGTTTAGCTCTATCCTCATCCCACATGAGGACCAGATCTCCTTCATTAAAACTTATTTAAAAAGATACCTTGTCAAAATATCTCTTTACCATTACTTAATGGGCTTCCATAGCCAACATGGACTAATGCCTTATCTCTTCTAATTGTATTATCTCAAAATATCTAATTTTCATTGGCTCATTCTCCAAAATCCCAAGTTGATGCATTAGTTCCAAATCAAGGAATTCAAGATAAATGGGCATTCTTGCTTCCTTACCATATACTATCTTATATGGAGAATTGGATATTGACCTTTTATAGGTGATCCTATTAGCCCACAGATCTAACTTCAATTTGAGATGCCTTGACCTCTAATTTTATTCAATAGTCCTCTTGATGATTTTTAACAAATTTTTGTTAGTAGACACAACAAGGTCATTGCCTTATGGATAACAGTTTGATGAGGTACTAAAAAAACACTATGTTGAACTACCCATAAGTTCACCTTAGAGCCCACAAAATCCATAACATTGTCATAAATAATAATTGAAAGGATTCCAAATCTAGTAATCAAACCTTCATAGAAGTCTATAACATTAGTTTCATTATCTTCTTTTAATGCTACTACTTTTTTCCATCTAGTAAAATAATTTGTGGTAGTTATGATCCATTAGTGTCCTAATATTTAAGGGGGGTTAATAGGACCAATAAATTCCAAACCCCATTGGACAAAGGGTTGATTTACTAAAATTGGTTGGAGAGGTAAGGTTGTAAGCTTAACTTTTCTAATAAACATATCACATTGTCTGCACTTCCTAGTCCATGCATGATAATCTCCAAATAATCTTGGCCAATAATACCCACCTCTCATGATCTTGTGGGCTATGATCCTTTCTAAATAATGACCTTCACCATATCCATCATGGAATTTCTCAACCAGTCCCTATGTTTGACATGGATCTATACACTTTAGCAACATGTCATCGATATCTTTTTTAAACAACACATTATCAACAAGAATAAAAGGAATTGATTGTAATCTAAAATATCTCCTCTTTGAATGGGTCAGATGAGAAGTTTAAACACCATATTTTAATTATATTAGCATATCTTAGAACCATCTAGAAGATGAGATCTAATCATTTACAACTTCTTTATCATTTGACACCATAACCACCCCATTAGCTTCTTGCAAATCTTGGGCTAGATGTTCACAAATTTCCTTACCTTTAACCAGATTTGTGACCTTGATTTCAACATCATATTCCATGACCTTGGTTATCCAAATAGATCTCTTGTCATTTATATCCTTATTCAAAATAAAATCCTTGACACTTGTATGTGCAACCATCAAATGTATCTTATTATTGGATAATAAGTACCTAAACATTTTTAGAGACCTTATAACTAAAAGTATATGCTTCTCAATAAAATAAAGCCTTGTTTCATATTATTATAAGCCTTAACTGAAGTACGCTATTGGCTGCTCTGAAGTTTGTTTATTCTACTACATGAAAGAACCTGAAATTGTGTCAATGTTAGCATAGGTGTATAATAATAAATCCTTAGTGAAATTAGGGTTCAAGAGTGTAAGAGAACTGGCTATAGCTTTCTTGATCTCTTCAAATCTTCTTAATCTTTATTTATACTAGATGAAACTCTGACCCTTATTTATCATGTTTGTGAGTGGCTGAGCTAAAGTAAAAAAAATTAAAATGTATCTCCTTATGAAACTGATCTTGCCTAAAAAGATTTGCAAGGATTTTTTTGGTTAGGAAAATAAAGTGCAAGAATTTAATTTATCCTATTAGGATATTCACTTGTACCATGTTTTAAAATTACATGTCCAAGAATCCTACCTTCATGAACAAAAAATACACATTTTTTGGGATTCAAAGACACCCCAATTGTTTGCATCTTTCAAACACTTGTCTGAGGTGAATCATAATCTCATCTCCACTATTAGATAACACTATTATATAATCTAGATAAATAAGTACAAACTTTTTAAGGAGAAATTTAAATTCCATATCCATAGCTTTCTATAAATTTTCTCTAGCATTAGATAAACCAAAAGGCATATTTATGTATGCAAATTTCTCCCACTTTGTGATAAAGGCTGTTTTGAACTAGTCTTATTCTTTGACCAAAATCTAGTTATAACCACTATATCCATCCAAAAAGGAGAACCTTTTTGAACCTACATCTAACTATAAAATCTAATCAATTAATGACAATGTATAGTGGTCTTCAATAGAATCCTTGTTCAAGTCATAGAAGTTAACACATAGTCTTATTTCTCCATTCATTTTTCATACTGGAACAAGGTTTGCCACCCAAGTTGAGTGCTTAATTGGAAATATTATAGCTAACTCAATGAGATTATGTAGCTCAACTCTCATCATATTTTCAAGCTTTGGGTTAATATGCCTTTGTCTTTATCTAACTGGCCTAGTCTCATCCTCTAACTCAATGGTATGTTGAGCTAGACTTGGATCGAATCCTTTAAGTTCATTGTACTGATGTAAGTAATTATCTTGGTTCCTCGAGGAGAATTTAGTTTCCTCTTGTAAGAACATAACAATATGATTTTCATCTTCAAATACTTTCTAATTTTCATGGTTTTCTAGGATAGAAGGATTTATAATCACCTTGATGTGTGATTAAACCTTTTCATTCTTTATGTCATCTAGGATACTAAATTATGACCCAATAGAATCCAACCTATCAGCATGCTTATTCTTATTTATTGATATGGATTGAATATATAAATCTTAAAAGTCTTTAAATAAGTCCCATATTATATGCTTATATGACCTAAGCAATGGGTTCTTTCATACATTAAGTCCTCTTAATTGGTGAACTACTAGTTCACTATCACCAAAGACTTGTAAGGTGTTGATATTCATCTTTCTTTCCCATTACAAACCATGCATTAGTGCTTCCTATTCAAAAACATTATTAGAATAACCAAATTTAAATTGACCATTTTTATTACTACTTTCACCAACTTGATTGAATGCAATATGATCATCTAATTTATAATTAACATTGATCGAATCAAGCTTCCCTCAAACTTGTTGAGCCTCTATTTGGAATGCCATATTCATGTCTTGATATGGACCACCTTAAAGAGAGAGATCTTCCTGTGTCATTTGTGGCATATTAATTTATTGTGATACCAAGGATTGATTTTGGATGTCATTTGGATTAAAAGGCTACCAACCTAAATCTTGCATTAAGTTGTTTTGAAGAATAATAGATTTTGAACTAGAAGGAACATTAAGATAAAGGGATGTAAATAGCTTAGTTTGGATTATGGCTCCTTGATTTTGGTAAGTTTGATTATTATCCTTAAAACCTTGATAAGGAGGTCTTTGTTTATTAAAGGAGTGATAAGTATTCTAGTTTTGATTTGTATAAAGTCTACCTTGGTATTGTTATCTCTTGATTTGAATGATCTCATTCCCAAAATCTTGTAGCATACTTTTCATATCTCCAATCTCACTAGTCTGATTAAAAGGGGTTACAACTTGGGCTTTTGGAGATGGAATGAGAGCTATATATGGAATTTGAGGAACTTGAGGAGGAAGAACAAGTTGCAACTCTAGGAATATGGGAATTAAAGGCCTTAGATCAAGTTTATCATCTTGTATCAAGTTATTTTTTAATCTTATTACAAGTTCATAGGCATTTGGAAAAGTATTACAACCCATGGATTGTATCATGACACTAGTATTAGAATTAAGAGCCTTTAGATAGTACAAATATGTATACTCTAAGGATGGTCTAACCAATACAGGGATCCTAATCCATTTCTTTTAGAATCTAAGGTTAAAATCATAAATGAACTCATAGGGGTACCTTTATATGGTAGTTAGTTATTCAACCAAAGATAGATGGTCAGACTTGTCTTCAATTTTCCAGACTAAGGCTGCACCTAACTCATCCCAAGTAGAAATGGAGGTCAAATGAAGATCTATATACCATTGTATTTTTTTTTACTTGAAAAAAGTAGTAATTAGTCTGATATCCATATTATCTTGAGTAATATTATCAATAGATAAAAGGTTGGCAACATCCTGAATATGCTCAATATTAATAGTTTTATCCCATTTTCCTAAGAAGAAAGGGATACTCTTTAAAGAATAAATAGGGATGTCATCATGTTGGGTTAAATTCAAGGGACAACCCCTATTAAATGTAACAAACACTTGATTCCTAAATACCATTTAGACAAAAGGGATTTGAATAATGGGGACAGTAGATTGGAATAAAATAATAGGATAACCAGCAGATGAATGCTTCTTCTGAGGATAATCAGTCGTCGTACAAAACCTTGATTTTTTATAATAAGTATAATTAAATTCAATGTGTTCAAAATGAAAACCTTTACTGGATGATCTTATAGTAACTTTTGGCATAAAATCAATATTTGGATGATGATATAAGCTCTAAAACTTAAATGATCTTCAATTTTTTATGATGGCAGATCTCTCCTTCTAATAGAATTTATTCTTCTCAATATTCAAACTTCAATTATGCCAAAGAAACTTTTTCCCACCAACTATGCCAAAACTATTGGTGTCCTAGATTTGTACCTTAGCTAAATAAGGGAATTATTCAGGTCCTCCTCCTCAAAACTAGTCCAACATGGGATTGATTCTATGTTTTAGGTATCCTAATAATGGATTATACCTCTAGAGAAGGTTAGATTCCTTCTGTATCTATCACCTATATAAACCTAAACTAGCTCTTTCTTAGAAAAGGGAAAGAGAAACAATAATATATGAAAGCATGTAACAATGGGGTGATGCACCAGTAGTTGGGACACTTATACTTTGCACGAGACACACTATGAGGCACATTCAAGACCAAATAAGATTAGTTCCACATGAGTATTTCATAATAAGGCATGAATAATTTATTAGACTAGCATGAGAGGGCAGATATCCACTTTCAAGCTAAACAACAAACTATAAATTGCACTTATAATGACCTATGAGAAATACCAAGAACTTCATGAAGGTTATAAAACTTATACATACAAAAGGAACATACATTCACTTAACTACAATATATGAATTTATAGAACACACTTCAATCTAGCTTGCAAAATGATATAATTAGTATTTATTACATCAAAAAAGATGTTACAGTATATATTTTAGCATAGCCAAAGCATAAGATTGTGTTCTCTAAAATGTCAGAGATTTCTTGTCTAACACTTTCAGAGAGTTATACATGTGGTATAAGTTGGAACATATATAGAAAAAGGAAGAAAGAGGGAAATTTGATGTATTAGCACAAATTTGAAGATGTTGACTCATGACCTTATCAATAAGGAACATATTCTATAGAATAATTGATTGTTCATTGTCCTTATCCATCCACCTATTATCCTTGTTGGAAATCTATGCCATTATCTATATGATTTGTTGATGAGGATCATGTCTTAAAAGTGATAAAACTATGCCACATCTGCTTTAGGTGGACATCGATACTTCTTTAATGAAATGTGACCCTAATGATAGGTGAGACACCTCTTCATGATCACATTTATGTCTGTATTTACTCCAATATCAAACATAAGTCTAATATAGGTGAAAACCAATCAAATTATTAGTTTTCATATAGTCACAATATCTATGGAAACCTGTAAACTAATTGATCTTGGTTCACACTCACTGGTCCATCTTCAATCTCTATATTAAGCCATAAAATACCTATTTTCCATCTAAAACTTGTAAGAAATAAGAATATATTTTATACGAATATCCTCCATCTAAAAGATAGAAAATACAATCATAGAAAAAAATTTGTAGGCTATAAGATGTTGAATTAGAATCCTATATTTAGCTTTAATGGTGTCCCTTTATGTTATTTTTACTTGACTGTATGGCTATGTCTACTCATTAGAATTATATTGAGCTCTAATGGTGGAATGATGACCCTTCAACACCATGCTTGCCTTGGTAAAAAATTAGTCCTTTGGTTCAACCTTGTCTGTTGAATAATGTTTAGGCTAATCAAATTGCTCCAACCTATCTTTACTCTCAATGGCTTAACAGATCCCCACTAGCAAATCCTGACCCTTTTGACCTCTTGTGTGCCATATGATATTTCTATATGAATGAATGTAGGGCCTTAATTTCCTACCATAAAGATCCTATGAAAAGTTGATTTTCTCACACACTGTTAGATAAAAATGTATGAGCTTGCATATACTATAAATATCAATAGGCCCACTTTTTGATCAATTACTACATGCCATCAGATCATTAGTATGCATGAACATAGGTTGTTTATCTATCTTGGACCTGTCTTCTTGTCAATGAATGTGGACTATTGGATATCTGCTAGGTGAACTCGTATCATAAGATATTTGGTATGATCACAACTCTTTAATAGGATTTAAACCAAAGACCTTTTGACTAGTTTGACCCGAACATGAATCATTGTATCTCATGTGTTAATATGTGAGTTCACACAAACCATTATATCTTGACCAAGTTTAAACCTTTTAATGAATTTGAACCCAAACTATCATTTTGCGAAGCTTAAACTTGATTATTGCATGAACGTCTTATGTTATAGGTCCAAATTTGAATGCTCATATCTTGAGCTAGAAAGTTTGTGCAAGCATAAAACTTATAGAGCATGTTCTTGACACAAGGGACTTTATAGCACTATAACTATTTGGCTCATAAGAGTTCTTAAGGTGATTTTATGAAATATATAAGTGAACTAGTCCATTTCTTTTTAGATGATGTCCTAACAATGATATAGTTTTTAAAATTTGCCAAATTCATCCTTTAATCAATCTTTCAAGGCTCTGATGATCTTCTAAGGCTTGTCTAACTTGGGTCATGCTCATGAATGCTTTGGACACCATATAATCAACTTAGACTCTTCATCTACAAATGTAGACCTATCCTTTAAAGATTAATTAAATCACATTTTAAGATTGCTTAAAATATTTTAAAAGATTTGTAAAAGTTATATGATCTCCACTTGATGTTTTTTTGCTCATGACATTAGGTCACTCTTTAATTAGGATCCTGCTTGGATTATAGACTTTTAGACTAGGAAAATTTTAGTATGTAGACTAAATTTGGTCAACCAATGTCTATAAATCCCATAGAATGAGGGTAGGTATATCATAATCCACACATGCTAAAGCGCTATCCACTACCCTGCCCCACTATGCCCTCTCTTGATCACTCCATGAAAATATATGCTCCTCACTTGAAACATCCCATGAGATCTTGAACTGTCTCTAAACATGGTCCTATTTATATCACTCTATAATAAAGTCCCTCCAACCTATCAAGCAACACTTGATCAACATATATTATGTTGCCTCAACCTCATCCTTCCAACCAAAATAAAGTCTCTTATAGGGCATCCAAGTGATATGCTCTAATCATAAATTATAAAAATCCTATCTATATAATCTCATTTCCCTAGCATGGCCTCTCTACACACCCAATAAAATATACCATCCAAATTCAATGGGCTCATGAGGCTCTCTAGCTTCTCAAGTACCAAGAAGACACTGGATCACTATATGATCCTAGCTCTAAATCTATAGCAATAGTGATAGACCTAATCTTTCATCTCACTTGTAGGCCCCCAAGTGTAATTCTTGATATAAATGAGCCAACACCCTTGGCCCCCATAAAAACACCCTAAAATACTAAACCATGTCAGCAACCACATCTCCAAGTCCTAGGTGAAACCACTTACCTCTTTTATCTAGTAGGAGTATGATAATAATAAGAGACATCACCACTAGTGTTAACTAATCAATGCTCTCATAATAATCTATCAATATCCACCATTCAATCTTACATGATAACTCATAACCCTCCTACCAGTCTCTATACTATCACACTAAGTGTGTGTGATTGCTAATAGATCATGTCCCTTATCATTAGTAGTCATAAAATATGATATACATCTTCCAATATCACTGTCATTTCTCTAGTTATGAAGTAAAAGGTACTCATATCTAAGTGCCATCACTTCACTACTACAGTAATCAATGCATAATTAATTTTCACCACTATCATCGTAGCTATGTAATATAACCCCACAATCTCTATCATACTATAGTCTATAGGGATCCATCGATGCATCTCATGAATTACCTCAAGATGCTACAGTCACAATGCCATCACACCCAAATCCTCCTACACCAATCACATCAAACATTGTTAAACCTATTCTATCATGCATTATTTTTAACCTCTCTCACCTAATCACCTCACTCAACCATAACACATTTCCCCTACTTCCAATATTACCTATCCTACACCATACACCCCAAAACCCTTGACTAAAACTAAATTTCTATAATCTATCTTAACCAAAATAACCCTAATCCATCTTAACTTAACTCACCTAATCCCACCTCACCTTCCCTAAGTCACTTACACTCCTCATCCACTAACTACCCATCCTAATTAACCTATACAAATATTCCTAATTAACCTACTCGTCATTATTACTTCCCAATCCCCACTTTCCACCTAATTCCCTTCACCCTTAATCACCTAAGTTAAACCAAACTAACTCATCATTACTTCCATATAACTTCCCAAACCTTAGCCTATCCTTTTATCCCTCATCCCTTAGATATCTTTTCCACCCTCGACAATATCTCTATTCAAGATTTTGACCTAACCCATGGCATTACCAATCCCATTTATCGAGTTTCATGGTTTTTCATAATCATGATTGTAACCTTGTGGTTATGAAAAATCAAATATCCCTAACTCATGGTAGTGCAATATCATGATTCAAGACTTGTGGTATTATGATACCATAATTCCACAATTGTGGTATTATAATATCATAATTCATAAATCAATATCACCAGTTGTGAGTATAATAACATGATTGAGGGCATTACCCTCAGTTACAATATTACACTTGTGATGAATTTGACCTAAATAACATGAAATAACTACCAAAAATTAATAAATTACTATATTAGGGGATAGAAACATACCAGTGGTCCATCATCTTCAAGCCTTTGGAACCCTCATACTCTCTTGCCACATTGTGAAGCTCATGGGATCCGGTCCATGTTTTTAGCCAAGATCAATTTTTTACCAGGGTTAAAATTCAAAATGAACTCCTTTTCACTCTTTTGTCCTATTTGACCCCCCTTTTTACCTAATCCCCCATCCCCTCTTTAACCCTTTACACCCCTATTCTCTTATCCTATCATGCCTAAATCTTTTCAACTTACTCCATTACCCCAATCAATCATTGATTATCATCCCTCATTAATTTGGGGCATGGCTTTTCCATTTCTTCATCATCTAACATAATCTCAAGTTGGAACTACATCAACCTGAGGTCTCTTAAGACTATGTAGGTAGAACCTAGCAATGATCTTAAGAATAGGGATAGATCAGCCACTACTAACCTCTAATCCCCATCCATATTAGATGAATCACTCACCAATATCACATCACTTTAAGCTATGCATATCAAGTAAAGTGTCTTCTTATCATTAATCAACTCATCTAATCACCAATATAGGATTTCAATCCCTCCTTAGCATGCATCCTTGCTACAAGAATTATCCTCAAATTATAGCCTATCTCATGTCTTTACTTTCTAGTCAACATCTCCATCTTGGGAATCTCATCTTATCAATCAGTCTCCTTTCTAGATGTTTATCATATGTTTAGAACCTATCTCTTGAAATTAAGCCATTTTAACCTAGTATTCATGCTTGGATCATCTCAATCATATCTACATCAATATTAGGGGCATCCCAACCCTGTTTCATTATCCTAATCTCATCCTACCCCTAAGACTTATGTTCAAGTGATCATCTAGGTCAGTTATCCCCACATGCTCCCTTGAGGGGGCATCATACCTATTAACATGATTTCCATGCATGACTATAGTTTTTGTTTAAAATACCATTATAATTTTTAACCTATACACTCACAATACTATTTTAAAGAGGGGAAAAATGTATGTACATAAATCTTCTCACCCTGATAATTCTACTAATTCTACTTGTTTAACCTATAATTATATTTCCTAGTTAATTAACTAATATCCTATTTCATATTCCTACATCCCACAAACCTTATTCTACCCTTGTAACTAGTTATTCACCCTCACTAGTCTACTAAATAATCCCACTTACCTAATAACCTACCCATTAATCCACTTGCTAATTTAAAAATACATTTATATTCACCTACCCATCTACCACCCTTCTAAACTAGTTATTCCTAAACCCCTACTCCCTACTGGAGATTATAGAATTTGAAAATTATATAGTCTCTTCTAACTTAACCATTCCCCTCTATAATCCTCTATTATAGAGTTTTTCAAGGAATTAAAGAATTTTTTCCTTGGCCATTAATCTTAATAACTCAAAATTTAATTTGAGCCATTGATTTTCCCTCCCCTGGCTTATATAAACAAGCCATGCCTCGATGAAAACTAACTTAGATAACTTGAAGCCAAATTACATCCTCTATACTTGCATTATCCAATCACTCATATATCCATCATCAATCCAAGAATCCATTATCAAACATAATCAAGTAATCGAACAATCCATTTATTTTGTACTCAAATCAGTTTGGCAATCTTGAAGAGGAGCTATAAAAGGTAAAATGATGGTAAGAGATTTCATTAAAATCATCTAATTATTTGTTTATCCTTTTTTTTGTATATATTTTAGGTTTTTATTTCTAAAAATATAAATATAGAAATAATCCAAATTCCTACTACACTAAGTATCAAATCCTCCTTAAATGGTCACTTTGCACCTTCATAACTTTTCATTGGTAAAATTGACAACTTTAAAACTAAATTCATTAAATTCTCATGTTATCAAGGTGCTATCATAGAAATTTTCAATAAACTTTGACCTCATTTGATAGTGTGACCAAATATTTGAAAATTTCACATTAACCATATTTAAAAATTAGAAATAGAGAAAATAACAAGTAAAAATAAGTGTAAAAACTATATTTAATGTTATGCCTTTTACACGTGGGATGAATACTATATAAATTTATTTACTAATACATTGTCCCCACATTTTTATATATTCATGTAATTGTATAATATTATTGGATTTCATTTATTCATGTGAAATTGGGTTTCAATAGTACGTAGTAGTTAGATTTAGTCACTGGGAAGACACATAAAATTACACCTAATCAATTTTTATGGGTGAAAATTTTTCAAGTTAGGAATTATTTCATGAAAATTCCTTCACTATTGTATTCTTCTTATATTTATATACTATCACAAAAAATTTAATAATAAATGGATGTATTTTGACAATATGATGTTAGGTTTGAAACATGCATACTAGGCAGGTTTAGTCGCTTGAAGAGACAAAAAATTGCACACTTATTGGTATTCATGGTTGTGCACTTTGCACTTGGAAGATGATTTTTTTATAATTTTTTCCATATTTTCACTCTTCCCATATTTATCTTCCATCTTGGAAAATTTTATGTGAAATAGACAAGATTTGGTCCTAAGAAATGAGACTTGAAGAGTGTGCAATAGGCATAGTTGAAAACTAGGAAGGTACAAAAAATGAAAATCAATTGAAAACCCTATTTTTATGGTTGTGCATTTGGAACTTAGTAAAATATTTTTTTATGAAATTCTTCAAAATAATACTCTCTCAACATTTTTTTGTAATCATGAAAAAAATTAATATAATTTATAATGTTTTACCCTTGAGAAACTAGGTTTGAAATGTGCGCAGTAAATAGATTTAGAAACTGAGAAGATGAAGTAAAAAAAAAGTTTAAATGTCACTTTTGATGGCTATATACTTTAAACCTAGATAAGATATATGCTACTATTTTCTTAACATTCATATTCTCCCCATATTTATATATCATCCTATAAAATTGCATATGAAATGTATAATATTTGGCCATGTTAAATGGGGATTGAATATTGTGTAGTAGGTTGATTTGAAAATTGGGAAGACACAAAAAATGACTAAGTAAAAATACATTTAAAACCCATTTTTGATTGTTGAGTATTTGGTACTTAAAAAATAGATTTTTCTTTAAAATTTGCATATTTTAACTCTCCTTACATTTTAATATCATCATTGATTTGTTATTTTTGAAAATAATGGATTTTTATTCCTATTTAATAAACAAGTCTAAGTAGGGAAAATCAGTAAATAATATTCCTAATTATCACTACTAATTTTTTAAATTTAATTGCAATTTGACCTTTCTAAAAATAGTAATAAAATAAGGAGAAATGTAACTTATCTTATTCTAGACTATTTCGACTGAGATAGGGTCTAAAAATTTAGGTACAAGACTAAGGCAGTGTCACAAACAAGATTTTAGACTTCATTTTCTAATTGGACAAGAGTGCCAGAACTAGACACCCTAGGCTCTAGCATTTTAATCCTCCCTCGACATTGTTGTCCTCAAGATCTGAGCTTTTTGGGTTTTGTTCACTTGCTCAGCTTGATTCTATATACCAAATTTTAGGTCTTTATTGTTGACAGAGCTCCCTATAGATTTGATTTTTCATGTACTTATTTTTTATATGTAATTTAATGAACTTGATAAAATAATAAAAATGGGTTATTATGTGTAAGATGCACTAGACATGATTCACACCCTATGTGTGGAAACACTTCCTACATACCAATACTCTAAGGAGGGATCAAGCCATATGTAGTTCTCCCTTTAATAATGCTTGGTTCAATAGTGAATGCAATGCAAGAAATGTTAAAACTAGGTATTCTTGAGATGGCTAAGGATTAGTTTGAAGACTTAATTTAGTTTGAAAGTGTATAGGTTGGTTGTATGCATAGAATAGGGAAGATTGATTGAGTGGTCTTACTTGTATTCTTGCTTGCTTGAATGATATTTGCCAACCCTTTCCAAATGATCTTTAAACAAACTTTTATAAGGATCTATTGGTCATGGGTTAGATGAAATCAGGATAGGTTGACATAATATATAAGAGGAATCAAGGGAAAATGGTAACCTGGGCTCAAAATGTGATTGGATAGGAGCACTAAAAAGGGGACACCCTAGGGTCCAGTGCTACTATCCAAATTTGGTGTTATTTTCCTAGGTAGATGAGACCTAGGGGGATGGATTGGTAATGAAGAGAGGGTCCTATCTCAACTAGGTTCAAGTCTGGAAGGCCACATATGATTGGGAATTAGTGAAATTAAATCTAAGAGGGTCTAGAGAGAAAGAAAGAGGGACCTATGGATTAGGTGTATTTAGCCATGCTCAAGTTACCAATTTTTGCATTTTATATGATTACATTTCCCCACCTTTATTTTAGTGATACAATAAATCAAAATACTAGGATAAAGTAAAATAGAAAGCGTACCTAAACTTACTTACAAAGGTGAAGCCCATGAAGCTTGTTTGATGCTGAGTAATGTTAGATGGTTCATAGAGAGAACATTATGTAAGTGTGGATCTAAGAAATTAAATAAAGAGTATATTAGTTATTATTATATGTGATATAAAATAATAATGTATAAAGATGGGTAACAGATAGAGAAAGGAAGATAAAATAATGAATACACCTTACCAAGTACGTGAACCAATACAAAACCTATTATGATACTAGGTAATACTAAGTAATATTGGATGTGTTGGATGATGTTGTACCAAAATAGATATAATATCTCAATTCCCCAAAAATTGGCTCAAGAGTGCAAAGGCTAGCCCTTTGGCTCCATCATCATCTACTAAGTGAATCTAGATAATCATGTGTGTGATAATCAATGTCTAGACTATGTGTCCAATCCCTCTAAATATGTGGCTCAATAATGAAAAGTATGGCCCTTTGAATCCATTATTTCCTACTAATTTAAGATAGATGATCATTCATGTGATAATCTATGTCTAGACTATGTGTCCAATCCCTCTAAATAGGTGGCTCAAGAATGCAAAGGCTAGCCCTTTGGCTCTATTGTTACCCCATGAAGTGAAGCTAAGAACTTATACTAATATACATGAATGTGTTTGTTGTATGAGATGGCTTCTAAATCTTATGGTGTAAATAACCGAATGTGTACTATAAACTAGGCCAATATTGGCCAACTCAGAAAAGATGGAGATTAGGCTTAAATGAAAGCCATTCCAAAACTAAAAATTTGGCTTATGTGAAAGCCACTCAAGAACTCAGGTACTTGATAATGTGGAGGTTAGGCTTGTATGAAAGCCACTCCAAAATGATTCCAACCACCTACAGATGGAATAAGGCACACAATTACTAAAAATGCTTAGGTAATGCTAAAAACTAAAAGAAAAAAGAAAAAGTGTTATGTAATCATCCCCTAATCACTGGGATCTAAAACATGGATTATAATCTAGAAGTTATACCAATTATAGTATCTAAAACTAGAAGTAAGGATCAATCATGCCTCATATGATTCCCCCTATTTATAGATTCTCTAAGAAAACTATACTAAAAAATGTTGATCTAAACTGGTCTGATTGTGCAAAATTGTAGCTATTCCTATATTTCTACCTACTTCTGGAAAACTTAAATTTTCTATTATTTAGATAGGAACACTAAAAAATAGGACACCCTCATGTTTAGCATTGTATTCTAGCCTCATGTTGTTGTCCTAAGCTAAAATTGATCACTATTCTAGAATTTTGACTATATACCTGGTCTGTTTCGAGTGGTTTGATGACTGGTTGTTGTTCTAGTTGTTTTAAAACTAGTTTTTTTCAATCAATAGGAGCTTTGATCTCTATAATAAAACCCCTATTTGTTTCCCCCTCTTTTAAGGGTAGGTATAGGTACCTGTAATGACTTCCCTTATAAAAATAAGCCTTACAAGTTTGTTAAGATAGAAATATACATGATATAGCAATGATAATCAATGATATATCTCAAGATATAACATGGTTTGAATTGAGAGATTATTAGATCAATAGGGGTATGCCTAGATAGATATAACAATATAGTAGCATGTGTAATGTAATAAACTATAAATAAAAGTGTTAGTTTTTAGTTTGTTAATTATTAGTTGTTAGTTGAAGGGATGGAGCATGATGTCCATCATGGCATCCAAGAAAATAGGAAAGTGCATGATATGGATCATGGCATTACAAGCAATCAAAAGCAATCAAGAAACAAGCACACAAAGGAAGAATCAAGATTCATATAAGGGTGGCCTAGGGGCCAAGTAAACAAGGGCCATGGGCACATGTCATTCAAACTAGAAAACAAGCATACAAGGCATGTTCAAATGCCATATACACATACAATTTAAACAAACAAGTTGACATGGAAACCACAATCACATAGAGGAGTAAATGCAAAGGACATTGGAAAATTTCCTAAGGCACACACATGAATAGAAGAGAAGGGCATTATAAAATGTCCAAAGGTACATCTAGGAGATAAGAAGGAACTAGAAATGCAATCCATCAAGCTACACTAAGCAAGAAGGGAAAGCATGTAATAACTATAAATATAGAATCACATCTAACTAATCAAATTAAGAGTAAAAGTATGCAAGACATGTTTAGTACAAGATTATGTATATGATAAGAGATACACAAGTGCTACATACTAGTGAAATGTTGATATAGTAATCTGTGTAATTTAGTAAGTAATGTACATTAGCATGATAACTTAGAGTGTGTAGTGTACAAATGAGATAACCTGGATGGTGTAGTCATGTATAAGATGTCCCCAATGGGTATGTATATCGAAGTGTGTTTTGAATGTAGATGTAGGATGCCCCCTCAATGGGTAGAGTGAAGCAATCAAAGAGCTAGATATCACTACACACACTCAAAGAAGAACAAGTGAAGCATAGTAATGTAGATAAATTGATAAACAATAAGCATAGAACAACAAATGTAAGTCAGAATTATATTAGCAATGTAAAACATGGATGATGCATATAATTAAAATATTTTTGGTGTTTTGACATTTTTTAATGTTTTTGGATTTAGAAATGTTATATTGTTTTTGTATTTTGAAATTTTTGAACTATATACAATCAATCAAAATAAGCTATGTACCAACAAAGATGAAAATAGATTATACTAACTGATAAGTCTCATGTGAGACTCCCTATCCTGGTGTCCTGTATCAAAGAGTATAATCATACATGACCATGAAGCATGATGGAAATGCTAAGACAATGACTCTGAAAGCTATATATGATGTAAATGTTTTGAAATCTCTAAAGTAGAAACCAATATTGGGGCCCCTCTATAACTATAAGAAGTGGATGCAATTGTAGGGCTCTTAGGGACCCATCTAGAAGTAGGAAAAGCTCTGTAAACATGTGCTTTATGTGTAGACACATGAGATCTCAATGAAACTGCTCTAGGTGTGAATACTGTAGCTAGAAGCTATCTAGAATATTGAATCTATGGAGGTGTATGAACCATATATAGTGGCAATGGATGCCTCAACTATGTCTAAATATGAAGTGGAAGAGGAACTAAAACTAGAGGAGATGTTGAAACTAGTGGTAAAACTAAAACTAGAGGTGAAATAAAAATTGATGACTACAAACTGGTAGATGGCTCTAAAGTGGGGAGTGGTAACTCATATGGAACTCCATCGATTGTAATAAACTAAATAGTGTAAATGAATTTCATGAATCTATGAACTATAGAAGGTACTAATCTAACTTTTTAAATTTATGGTCAACCAAGTAACATATTAAAAACTCCTTTACTGGGAACTATAATGAATGGTGTGGCCACATGTGTAGGACCAACCTATAGTGGAATTATTATCTCACATAATGAACTCTGTATATTCCCACTGAAACCACTAATAACTATGTCTATTGGAGAGATGTCTTACTTTGAATAACCCAAATTTTGTAGTAGTTTCAAGGTACACATGTTAAGATTGGAACCATTATCAATAAGCACACTATGAATAGGTTGATTATGAATGTGAGCTCTAATAAAGAGTGCATGATAATATAAATCATCTTTGATGATATCCTTCTCTGAGAAAGAGATATAAGGTCTAGCTATAACTCTATAATTTTATACACCAATCATGTTGCTAAAAGGATGTAACTCAACTAAAGGTGCCTTGTATGTATATGGTGGTGGATGTTCATGATATGTATGATGAACCCCTGATGTGTACCCTATATCCTATTTTGAATGTTTTGTAAATGCATCTAAAAATATTTTCAATGCTTTATCCTTTTTTCTTTGTCAATGGACGCTCAACTAAAGTGCTAATATCAATACCATTTGAATATATTAGGTCTTATATCTTATGCTTTAAACTAATGCATCTATTTTTCATATGGCCTAGTGCCCTGTGGTAGTCATAAAATGCCTATTGATAATATCCCTTTAGAAGAGGCTTTGTTGGATCAACTTCTTGAATAAGAGGGAGGGATATGATATTACAATCTAAAATCTATTATAAAACCCTAGCTAGAGAAACTGGAAGATGTGAAAAATTATGCCAAGAGGGTACTGACAAAACTATTCATTGAGGAGGCTCTAAAGTTGCATTGACTATAGGTGGATTCTACCCTTTAGTATCATTGAAATTTAATTTATATGGGACTTTCATGTTACTCTTATTAGTTGTGTCTAATGTATTAGTGTACTTTAGTTTATCGATTGAAATTAGTTTGACTTATCTTTCCTTTAATGTGTGACATAATTCAATAAAGGAAGAGAATATTTTGAATATGATTGATTCATGAAGTGTTGGTAGAAGAATTTATTTGAAAAGGTCTTATAACTCTTGATCTACCATGGGGATAGTCATCTTAGTCAAGATGGTCTTATACCAAATAACATAATCTATGAGATGATTATTTGGTCATTATTTTTGTTGAGTAATTTGAGCATATGAAACCTTATCACCAATGTTGATACTGAAGTGTGCTAGGAACATGTCATCTAAAGGATTAAATGCATGACTAACTAATTTGGTAGACTATAGAACCATTGTAAATCATAATCCTTTAGAATCCATAGAAATAACTTGGTAAGTAACTAGTAATTTGGTATTTAATTCAGGCATGTTGCATGAAAATATATCAAATGTGTCTCTGGATCACCCTTGGCATCATAAAGAGTAAGCTTGGATTGAACAAAACCTTGTGGCAAGGGTGTAGAGGTAAAGTGATGTGCCAATGGTGTATGCAAAAGAGCAAAAAAAATCCAAAGCTTGTGTAGGTCTAGTGGCACCTTACTCAAGATGTAGAACCTTGGATTGAAGAGATCTTATCTCTTACGCAAGGGATACCACATCAGGAGATAGGGATGTACTAGCTGTAACTAGTGGCATAAAGGTAAGTTGGGTTATGATAGGGGTTGTTGAGACATAGTTTCCCCTGTAGTGTCATTTTCAACTAGTTACTCTATCGTTTGAGAAGATTTACCATTGTTAACTTTTTTTTATTCCTCTTGTAGAATTCTAAGCATGTCATCTTTCATATCTAGATATTTGGTTAAGATTTCTTGAAGTTATCTTTTATAAGTTTCATCAAAACTAGTATGTTGGGCCATTGTTAAAGTAGAAAAAAAAACTTGAAATGTGTTTACATGTTTTGAAATAAGTGTTAATAGGCAATGTGCTAGAAAGGGAAAGTACTAAATATAAGAAATGCAAGGTCCTAATAATAGTGAATTAGAATTTGTGCAAAAAGGATATTGAGCTAGCAAACATGTAAGGTAATACCTCAAGAAGCAAAATAGGAGCTAGTTCATACAACTAGGGATTTTTCAAAAATATTTTTGCAAAATGCTATGAATTTTTGAAATTGAAATTTATTTTTTGAGTTAAGTATTCAAGAAAAAATTCATAAATTTATGGGAAAGTTCTTGTTTTAATGGGACCTAGTAGATGCAACTAGGGTTTTGAGAAAAATTAATTTTTGAAAACTACTATGAATTTTTTAAATTTGAAGTGATTTACTAATTTTAATATACAACTAAAATTTCTAAAAATGATTGGAAAAATACTGGGAGCTAGTTGATACAACTAGGGTTCAAAATAAATATATTTTAAAATTGACTACAAAATTTTAAATATGAGAGGAATTTTTAATTTTAATATTTAGGAAAAAAAGTAGAAATTAATGGAAAAAATTAGCTAGGAATTTAACCTAGGGTTTTTATGTGAAATTCAAAGTAAGTCAGGGTGGTGGAGAATCCAAGAACAAACACACTATTCTGATTCCACCTGTTAGGATCTTGCTCCTCAGAAAGAGCACAGTATGATTACCAAATATAAGCAATTAAATATGCAGAAATAACCAGAAACACAAGTAACTAGAATTCACCAATAACACAAAATATGAGAGACAATACACTATCTTGTATTAACAC
Organism: Torreya grandis; assembly: GCA_037957365.1. NCBI lineage: Eukaryota > Viridiplantae > Streptophyta > Pinopsida > Cupressales > Taxaceae > Torreya > Torreya grandis. The sequence continues at coordinate 2,105,823 of JARHVA010000435.1, forward strand.
TTTACAAAAAATAATACAACAAAGAGCCGCCACACTCTTCCACCTTACAAAGGTTTGCCACACCTCAAGTGTACAGTAATTCTTCTCACACACACTCTCCTACACAAAAAATGGTCCCAACAACCAACTCACACACAGAATTGGTGTTCACCTCACCAACCAGTCAGTAATAACCCTGTCGGTACACCAAGCACTCTATAGCACTTCAAGTTGATCTCTCATGAACCTACAACCTGCAATTCAACAGACCAAACTTATATGTAGATCTCCTATGAGCTTGCAACAACCTGCAACTCACTGATCTTACAACTAGAAGGAACTCTTCCTTTCTATCTCATACATATGCAATACATGCCAATGGGTCTATAAATAGATCCCTAACTTAAACAATAACTTAGACTCTTAATTTAGACAATTATCCTCGCAGCTCAAGACTCTGACTGGTCTTAACATGCAAACTCTTCGTTCACTTAACTAACTATCTGTGCAATGAACAGTTTTGGAACACACAGGCGACCGACGTCGGTCCCTACTTGTCTGGTTCTACCGACGTTGGCTGACTCCCTGCCGTCATCGGTGGCCTTCTGCACTGGTCACGACCGACATCGGTCCTGCTGCCGACGCTGATGCTCCTGGATCTCAGCAACCTTCTGTTCCTCAGTTTGTAAAGGGTTGAAGCTTTTAGCTCCATAACCTAACAATTTCCCACTTGGAGATAAATAGTTGTAACCTGTACCTGTACCTATACTCCATCTAGTTTGTTCCCTTGGCTTGTATCCCTCCTCAAGATCACTCTTGAAGACCAACCACCACAAATCCTGTAGTGCAAAACTTGTCATCCAAATTACCTGCCACATCTGCATCTACAACCATGTAGAAAAAGAACTTGACCCTGCATAGCATGTGCACCTATTGCTGGTCCCACTGAACTGCCCTTCAGTATTACTTTCCCAGATTGACTCCAAACTTGTGACAACTCCCACTGCTTGGGAAAACTTAGGTTTAGTACATACCATGCACTCAACCTCATTATGTGAATCAAGACACCTGTTCTATGAACTGTCCAACCATCGGCGTGCTAACCGGTCTCACACAATCATCCTGAAACAAAGTCAACAAGACCTCCATGTCTTTAGAACACACTCATGCCAAAGAATCTTGCTGCTCCCAGATTCTCCATGACACACACCTGAACTAGCTTTACCTTTAGTTCAGCAATACCTGTATATGTAACCCTGCAACAAGAACATCATACAGAAATAGGATAATGTAGCTAATAGTATCCAACCTGGTAAAGAGAAACACAATGATCAAACCTCCATTGCCCTGCAGCTAATACAAGATCATATACCCTGATCTTCCATCTCACGTATCCATTTCTACTCTTCTTCATCCTGAACATCCATTCGTCTCTCAGTGCTTACTTCCAGCTGGCAACTCTACCCAAAACACCTGTTTGGTTCTCCTCCAAGGAATCACATCCTCATCCATGCCAAGCTCCCACTGTTTCCTGGATCTACCTTTTCTACTTCTTTAACAACTTCCTGGTTCTATACCATAAGTGAGCAACAAGTAGTGTAAAGAAGGGAAATGATGAATTTAAGAACTTACTTACACCTTCAGTACTCCATATGGGTGCTTGAGACTCCATGACAACTAGCTGTCCACCCAAAATTTGTCTTAGTGACCGATGTCAGTCACATCTTAGTCTATAGTTGACCGATGTCGATTCCCTGCGACTGCCACCTTGCTGACATCGGTTTCCCCTAGCCGACGCCAGTCCTTATCTGCCTCGAGTCACCGACATCGGGCTACACATAGCTGACGTTGGTCCCTATCTGGACACTGACGCTAGTTTTCCTACCGACGTCGGTCTCTATTTTTTTTAGTGAGACCTAACTTTTTCCTGCAAGCTCCTTTTGGATCAAACCCTTATCCAAATCACCCTTGCTCTGCTCAGAACTCCTCTGCACCTTGTGTTGAATTCTGTCTGCCACTTTCTCCTTGAAAACCAAGGCTTTCCTGTTCTTGTCACTAACATCGGATTCCTCAAGAAACATCACCTTCTTCTTCTACATACAGAAACCATGATCCATGCCTTCCAAATCTGAAAGCATACTCTTTGACTCAAGAACAAGCATCTCCTTCTTATCTATGTGACCAAGCCTATTAAGCCACATCTCCGAATCTACAGCTGAAGTAGATAACCCAGAAAGAGAATCAGTAATACAAGTAGATAGATAAAGCGTACCTACTTTCTTACCTCTAGCTACAATAAGTGTACCCTTGGTAACCTTCTAAGAGTCCACTGTGAGAGTTACTGTGCAACCCTCATCACCCAAACTTCTAATAGAAATCAGATTCTGCTTCAGAACTGGGACATGCATGACCTCCTTTAACACCCATGTGTCACCTGTCTGCAATTTCAGCTTCACTTTTCCTTTGCCAACAATCTGACAAGGCTTACCATCCCCTACACAAATTTCTCCAAAGTCTCCCTGGACATACTCATGAAAAAATTCCCTATGTGGGGATGCATGAAAAGAGGCACCAAAATCTAAAACCCAAGATTCTACTTTATCCAAAGAACATACCAGAGCATCCTGTGTAATGTAATCCGCAACATCTGCTTCTTCTCCATGTCCTTCATGCTGATCTTCACCTGATCTGCAATCTCTCTTTAAGTGCCCTTACTTTCCACATTTCTAGCAGGTTATTCTGCCATACCTGGACTTGGATCTTCTGCCTACCTTCGACCTTGATCTCCCATGCTCTATCTTCTCTCTTGGCCTTCCTCTGCCTTCAACACTCAAAGCATCTCCTAATGATTCACCTGTGCTTTTTCTGCGTATCTCTTCATTCAAGATCACACTCACAACTTCATCCACTTTTAAGACTTTTGAAGGAGACACAGTGTTAGAAACTGCCATTACCAAACCTTCCCAACTTTCAGGTAATGAACACAAGATTAAGAGAGCTCTAATTTCATCATCAAATACAATATTGACAGAACTTAACTGGTTTACCAAACCATGGAAATCACTAAGATGGCTATGAACAGATCCACCTTCCAACATTTGCAAATTAAATAAACGCTTCATAAGAAATACCTTATTAGAAGCTAAGGGTTTTTCATACAAATTTGCCAAAGATTCCATCAACTCCACCATTGTCTTACACTGTGATAAGCTAGAAATCACAGATGATGCAAGACTCAATCTAATAGATCCCAAAGCCTTTCGATCAAGAACCTCCCATTCTTCATCCTTCATATCTGAGGGTTTGCTAGCAACCCCACCCAATGGTAAGTACAAATCTTTTTGATACAGATAGTCTTCAATTTGCATCCTCCATAATTGGTAGTTCTAAAAGCTTCAACTGTTTGCACACACATGTAGAGGATGCTGAAGATCCAGAGCCACTGGCATCAACAGTATGACTGACGTCGGTCAGATGCAGTGGAGAAGGAGACCGGTGATGGCAGGGAGTCGGCCAACGTCGGCAGCACCAGATAAGCAGGGACCGGCGTCGGTCACCTGTGCAGTCCAGAACTGTTTGTTGCATGAACAGTTAGTTAGTTGAACCGAGTGTTTGCATGCTAAGAGGCTATTTTAAGTCACGAGCTGTGTGTCTAATTTTAGTAGTTAGATTTCTATTTTTGTAACCATGGGATTCTATTTAAAGACCCATGAGGCATGTATTGTAATTATCATATTGATCAAGTAAGAGCATTGAAGCAAGCAAGGTCAAGGAGATCTACAGGTGTAAGGTCAAGAAGATCAGCTGAAGCATTCAAGGAGGGATAGCAACTCAGGTTGTAGAGTTGGTTTTGTGTTGAGCAAGAGAGAGAGGGAAGAAGGTCTTGAGGTGTGGTAAGCCTTTGAGGTGGAGGAAGAAGTGGCATTTTCCTTATTTGTATTTTCTTCTAGTATTATCTAATACAAGAGTGTGTATTGTCTCTCAAATTCTTTGTTGTCTCATGTTTCTAGTTTCTTAATCATTCTGGTATATTTCCATGTTTAATTTCTCATAAACAAGTAATCAATTGTGCTTCTGTTGGATAAAGGGCCACCTAACAGTTGGTTACTTACACCTTCAGTCCTCCATATGGGTGCTTGAGACTCCATGACAACTAGCTATCCACCCAAAATTTGTCTCAGTGACCGATGCTGGTCACATCTCAGTCTACAGCTGACCGATGTTAGTTCCCTGCGACTACCACCTTGCCGACATCAGTTTCCCTTGGCCGACACCGGTCCCCTTCTCCACTGCATCTGACCGATGTCGGTCATACTGTCGACGCCGGTGGCTCTGGATCTTCAGCATCCTCTACATGTGTGTGCAAACAGTTGAAGCTTTTATCTCCACACCTTAACAATGTCAGGGAAACCCCAAAACAATAAACATGCTCCAATCCCTACTGAGTCAGGATCTTGCTCTACTAATTAGAACACATGTGATTACTTCTTGTATTAGCAACTAAACACGGAATTATACCAGAATCAATAAGTAACTAGAAATATGAAACAACATAGGAATATGAGAGACAATACACAATTGTATTAATAATCACTCAGAAGAATATACAATAAGGAAGATGCCACTTCTTCCTCCACCTCAAAGGTTCGCCACACCTCAAAACCTTCTTCCCTCTCTCTCTCGGTCCCAACAATCAACTCCAATATAGAATTGGCATTCACCTCTCCAACTAATCAGTAACACGCTGTCAGTTCACCAAGTACACAACTGTACTTCAAGTAGATCTCCTGCTCTCTGCTGCTACCTGCAAATCACTAGACCTTACTCACCATGTAGATATCTCTACACCCCTGAAGAACCCTTGTCCTTGCCTCACCAAGTCCTTATGATTCTTCAACCAGTACCCCGGTGGATCAGCTCCTTGACCTTGCAGACCTTGCAACTCTCCCTGATAATACACACTCAGCACCCCTTTGGAACTAGGAGGAGCTACACTAGCTCTCTCTAAAAGCTCTATGGCTTTCTAGCACACTTTTACAATACAATCATGAGTCCATATATAGATCTCATCCAAACAATAATTAGACAATAATACAATAATTAAATCTGCAACTCTTAGTCTAAGAATAGCTCTAAACATGCAAACACTTGGTTCGTCAACCAACTGCCCGTAACATACTCGCAGCTCGAACCACAGGTGACCGATGCCGGTCCCTGGCTGCCTGGGGGTGCTGACGCCGGCCGATACATGATCGATGTTGGTTGCCTTCCTGTCTCCCTCCTGCCATCGTCGGTTGTCCTGACCGACACCGGTGTCTGTGACACTCCACAACTCATCTGTAACCTCCATAACTTCTCCTGTTTGCATCCTGGTGAAGCTTTTAGCTCCACAAACTAACAGTTCATACAACTAGGGATTTTTCAAAAATATTTTTGCAAAATGCTATGAATTTTTGAAATTGAAATTTATTTTTTGAGTTAAGTATTCAAGAAAAAATTCATAAATTTATGGGAAAGTGCTTGTTTTAATGGGACCTAGTAGATGCAACTAGGGTTTTGAGAAAAATTAATTTTTGAAAACTACTATGAATTTTTTTAATTTGAAGTGATTTACTAATTTTAATATACAACTAAAATTTCTAAAAATGATTGGAAAAATACTGGGAGCTAGTTGATACAACTAGGGTTCAAAATAAATATATTTTAAAATTGACTACAAAATTTTAAAATATGAGAGGAATTTTTAATTTTAATATTTAGGAAAAAAAGTAGAAATTAATGGAAAAAATTAGCTAGGAATTTAACCTAGGGTTTTTATGTGAAATTCAAAGTAAGTCAGGTTCACCAAATGATTTTTTATTTTTTGAAATAATGGAGTTTTATTCTTATTTAATAAACAAGTCTTAGTAGGGAAAATCAATAAATAATATTCCTAATTATCTCTACTAATTTGTGAAATTTAATTTTAATTTGACATTTTTAAAAATAATAAGAGAGTAAGGAGAAATGTAACTTAGCTTATTTTGAACTATTTTGACTAAGATAGTGTCATAAATAAGATCTTGGACTTAATTTTATGATTAGATAGAAGCATCAAAACTAGACACCATGGGCTCCAACATTGTAGTCCTCCCCCAATGTTATTGTTTTCAGGATCTAAACTTTTAGGGTTTTGTTCGACTGCTCAATGTGGGCCTGTATACCAAATTTTAGGTCTTCACTATTAACAAAGCTCCCTATAGATCTGATTCTTCATGTAATTATCTTTTTTTATGTAATTAAATGAACTTAGGAAAATAGGGAAAAGGGGTTAGTGTGTTTAATATGTACTAGACGTGCTTCACACCCCATATGTGGGCATGTTGCCTACATACCAATACTCTGAGGAGGGATCAATCCATATGTAGTTCTCCCTTTAAGAGTGTTTGGTGAAATATTGAATGAAATTTAATAAATTCTAAAACAATATATGCTTGAGATGGCTAGGGACTAGTCTGAAGACTTGATTTAGCTTGAAAGTGTATAGGTTGGTTGTATGTACAGAATAGGGAAGATTGCTTGAGTCATCTTATTTGTATTCTTTCTTGCTTGAATGATATTTTTCAACCCTTTCCAAATGATATTTAAATGAGATTTTATAAGGATTTATTCGTCATGGGTTAGATGAAACCAATCTAGGCTGACATAATGGATAAGAGGAATCGGGGAAAATGATAACCTAGGTTCAAAATGTGATTAGATAGGAGCACTGAAAAGAGGACACCCTAGGGTCTAATGTTATTATCCAACTCTAAAACTATTGTCTTGGGTAGATGAGACCTAGGAGATAGATTTTTCATGAAGAGAGGGTCCTCGATCTGTTGGGGTCAAGTTTGGAAGGCCACAGATGATTGGGAATCAGTGAAAACAAGTCTAAGAGGGTCTAGAGAGTAAGCAAGAGGGACCTATGGATTGGGTGTCTTTAACCATGCTCAAGTTACCATTTTTTGCATTTTATATGACTACAATCATGAAAAATTTAAATGAAATTGGATAAAATTTACTATTGTGAAAATAGACTTGAAGAGTGTGAAGTAGGTAGATTTGAAAACTAGAAATGTATGAAAGTGGCCAAGTAAAAACCACTCCAAAACCTAGTTTTGATTTCTATGCAATTTGAACATGAGAGATAATTTCATGTAAATAATTTTACCAATCAATTATAATGACATTTTTTTCAACTCCAAGTAGATTTTTGATATAATTGGATAGAATATACTACTGCAAAATGAGGCTTGAAAAGTGTGTCATAGGTTGATTTGAAAACTATGAAGACACAAAAAATGACCAAGTAAAAATAAATTTAAAACCTAATTTTGATGACTATGAATTTAATATTTAGGGAGGGTATTTTATGTAAATTTTTTCACATTTGTACTCTCCCCACATTTGGTTGTCTCCATACAATGTTTCATAAAAATTGGGTACAATTTGGCACTGTAAAATTAGGATTGAAGAGTGCAAAGTAGGTAGATTTGAAAACTAGAAATGCCAAATGTATGTGGAAAATGAATTTTATACAAATTTTTCACCTTATAATTCTTTCCACATTTTAGTACCAACCCTAAAAGATTCATATGAAATGGACATAATTTTTCCATGTGAAATGCCTCCTAAAAAGTGACTTCCAATAATATTTGAAAACTGAAAAGACATAGAAATCAATGTAGAAGCTAGTTTTGATGGTTACACATTTGGCACATGGGAAAATAATTTATTATGAATTACTTAATATTCACATTATTCACACATTTGACTACCATCATGAAAAAATTACACATAATTATAATTCATTTAAAGGTGTAAAAAACATATTTGAAAAGTGCCTAGTGGTAACAAATTGAAGTTAGAATTTTGAGCTTCAAATATTTAGAAGGTCAGGATCTAATGTACATTTTTTTTGAAGAATAATTTACTAGGGGATCACACTTTTGTAACTTTTTAATTTTATATATATATATATATATATATATATATATATATATATATATATAGCTTCTAAGTGGCATCTTGGGAATGGATAGAAGGTAGATTTTTGGAAGGATACTTGGGTCTTTGGTCTCCCCCTTAATCAAAATGATAGTTAACAACATTTGCAAGAGGGTATTCAGAACAAATATAGTCACAAAGTCTAGGATTACTGGAAATTGATTGAAGGTGTTAATAAATGGAAAATCTTGATGTTAGATAGCCTTAATCAAGAGGACATCTTAAGTTTGAACAATCTCAATAATATTCTATGAAATTTTCATTTACCAATCAATAATAGAGAAGACCAACAAGTTTGGAGGGAGTCTTTCAATGGCCAATATCAAGTTAAATTAGGCTATTCTCTATTGGAATAAAATATTGGTTTTAATGTAAATTGGAAGACTTTACGAGATAAATGGTTAATTCCAAAATTAAATATTTTCCTTTAGATGTGTGTTGTCTAATAAAAAGAGGTTACATTTTAATCAATAGATGTGTGTTGTGCAATAGATAAATAAATTGGTTCAAAATAAAATTTTAACCATGGGTTGTCTAATAAAAAGAGAGTGCATTTTAATCAATAGATGTGTGTTGTGCAAAAAATATAATAAAAATTTATTTGATTTGATTTTGGATTGTCCATACTCTCAGGATATTTTGATTTTTATTCTCCTTAAATTGAATGTGGAGTGGGTTCAAGTAGGGTCTCTATTGGAAGTTTGGCAGTCTTAAGAGTGTCCCTTTAGGAATGAGCTGCATAGGAAAATCTATAAGATATATTTGTCCCATATCATTTGGGGCATTTGGAGAGACAAAAATAATATAATTTTTAGAGAAAATAAATGTAGAATCAAAGTGTTATCCAAAAGTATTTTTGAGACCATTATGAAGAAATACAACATTAAACTGAATAATAAAGGCAAAGGTATTATTTAGGTGGCACAAGATCCTACTATTAATTGGCATATTGATACTTCTAATCTAGGTAAGATGGCTCCTAAGGATGATATCAAAAAAGAACTAAATGAAACCCCCACTTTGGTTTAGCTAAAACTCAATTTTTATGGATCTTCTAAAGGGAATCTAAGTCATGTTGGAGGAGGTAGCATTCTAAGAGACCATGAAGATAATTTTATGGTAGATTTTGTGGGAGATATGGGTGTCAAATCCAATCACTACACTAAAGCCTTGCTTGCCCTGTGGAATCTTAGTTCAGCTCAATAAATGGGGGTCTAATTGCTCATTGTTGAGAGATATTCACTTAAAATATTGAATTGTCTATCCATAAAAAATACTATTAGTTGGACCATGAAGTTGGTAATTGATGAAGTAATCTCCATTCTTGACTCTAGATAACAAGTTCAATCCAACACATTTATCATGAAGGAAATGTGATAGTGAATTGTTTCATTAATAAGATGTGATCTCTTTGGGTAACCTTACTTGGAAGGATTTTTAAGAACTTTCTAGGGACATTATCCAAGGGATAAAGAATGAAGCATTTTCTAATGTTCATAATTAGTGAGAATACGGGGATCTCTCCTGGGTTGAGATGGAAATCACTTAGGGACTTTAGACTATATTTTAATCTTAGTCCCTTTTGTATTCTTACCTTCTTTTTTGTCTTCATGAGGAAGCTTCTAGATCTATTTTATATTCTTATTATTTTGTTTAGCATTACCAAAGGAAACAAGAAGATAATGTTCAAATTTGGTGGTCCTCTAGTCCTAGGGAGTTGGGATAGTCTTTGTCATTCCTGTTTAGGTCTCTCTGAGAATAGTATGGGTTTAAAAAATAGAATTGAACCAATATTGCCTATAGAGGTTAATAAAAATGAAATAATTTGGGAGGAATTATAAGTTGGAGGCTTTGTAGGTTCTATTGAAAACATTGAAGTTAATGAAAACCACATTTTGAGCTTGTTTGCTAATGCTTAGGATAATAGAGCTATCAACATCAACATAGTTACTTTAGAAATCACCGAGGAGTTAATAACACACATAACTAGCTTAACTGTAGAGGAAATAAAGATTTTAAAATCTAGGGATTTTAATAGAGATAAGCAGGTTTTTTGACAAGAAGGGGAAATTTTGGAGACTTTGAATAATGGCTTGACCGTGAATCCCTCATATGACTTTTTGTGAAGTTGCCTTTCATTTGATGCAATACATAACAATCTAAGGTCGGTATAATGTAGTTATATGGTCCTTATTCATTTTCCTAAACTACTTTAGACATGTTATGCCTTTGAGCCTTCTTTTTTATGTTCGTCATTCCCTTGAAGCATCCATTTTGAAATTCAAATATGGAAAGTACTCTTCCCCTAGGCTTGAAGTGGTTATATTTTTAATTCATAGATATTTCAAGGGCATGAACTAGCTGAACCTTGACTTATCTTAACCCTAAAATAGAATTATTAAAGACAAACCTTTAGACATTAATAAAATCAAAAAGGTTTAGATTAAGTACCTAGGCAAGGTTGGTAAGAATATAGAGGATCAACCTTCTAAGATAAAAACTACCAAAGGTCTTAAAATTCCATAGGTGAAACCCTTACAGGATCAATATAGCATCAAGAAATGTCTAAGGAGCATAGGTAGGTCTCCCTAAAAGCCACACATTCCCCTAGACAAGAAGGGGAATATAGGGTAGTCTATTGAGGACTTCATCTTAGTGGAAGAAGAAAGGGCTGGAAATGAAATTTTTAATCAATGAAAGGAGCTAGGATGTACTAGTAAGACCCCTCATGCTAACCTTGTTGAGGTAGGTAATAGGAATAATAGAGATTATGTGAAGGAAAAAGGTAATTTCTCCCCTAACAAGAATAAAAATGATTTAATTGATAATTTTAATTCCCTTGTCAACTCTTTAAAAGGAAAGAAAAATGTTGATAAAATTGTTGAAGAGTTGGATCTTCAAAAATACATCATGCAATGTTTTATGAGGGAGTTAACCAACATCAAAGGGAAGTTTAAGGTCCTATATCAAGATAATGAAAGGTTGCATCAAGATAAGGGAGACAAGGAGAAAAACTAGTTGTTATAGAGACTTTGGTTCAGTGTTGAAATACTTCAGAATGAGAATGAGAATGAGAATTTTAAAAATAATGTTAGTTTCTTGGTGATTATAGTAAGGATGCCATAAACAAGGTGATTCAGAATGTAGAAAATCTTAGGGCACACCTAGGTGATTTATTTGACACAAAATCCACTAGTAAAGGAAAAGGAAAATAAATATAGTTTAGTGGTTGTCACAAGGATCTAGAGAAAAACAAATTGCTGCTATAAATTGATTCAAACTCCAAAAGGATGAAAATTTTATAGGAAGACATCTCAAGAAATCTAGACATGGAATAGCTTGTTTAGTATTTTTTTTATTTCTCAGTTGTATCTGTAACATCTTCTACCTATATTTACCCCTATTTTATCTATGTTCTCTCTTGGGTATTTGGTAGACACTTGATCTTTCTTTTTTTGTACTTATCCTAGAATTTAGGGACCCTAGTTCAAAAATCCCTCCTTTAACCTTAATAAAAAAATAGAAGCTAGACTACACACCTAAAACACTTAAAAAATTATATCTAAAGGTGGAACTAGGATTCAAAATCTAAAAAAACTTTTTCATGATTTCATAGATGAAATTAGGGTGTTATGCAAGCAACAACAAATGGTGAATATGTTAGAAAATACTCCTGAGTATTTTGAAATAAAGAAATAGTTAAAGAAAATAGAATTTTTGGCTAATGACACCAATCCATATGTCCATCTTGCTTGCTCTCATGACCCTCATAGGAATTTTTTAACTGATTCCCAATCATCCATAGCCTCCCAAACTGAACCCTTATAGTTCCAAATTGCTCTTTCCATGCTTAATGCATCCCCCTCAATCCTGTCAGCCATGGGCAATAGCACCCAAAGTTGGACTATAGTGGTAAAACCTAGGGTGTCCTCTTTCTAGTGATGTTGTCCAAGTGTATTTTATATTCTAATAGTCATATTCTTGTAAATCCTTATCCTAATTCATGTTAGCCTAACATTAATTAATTTAACCCATGATCATTAAATCCCTTATAAAATACAAGCAAGAATACCCAATCACTCTTCCCTATTCTATACATAAAACCATCTAATAGTATTTCAAGCTTATTCAAACCTTTACACCAGTCCCTAGTCATTTCAAGTACACCTAGTTTCACATTTACTTGAATTTACATCACACTATTGCACTAGGCACTTCAATGAGAGAGATACATAGAGCTTGATTCCTCCTCAGAGTATAGGTATGTAGGTAGGGTTCCCACACATGGAGTTTGAAGTACATCCATATTATCCTTTACACACTAACCCCTTTTTCCTATTTGACAAAGTTTTATTCAATTGAATAGAAGACACAAGAACATGAATAATCAAATCTAAAATGATTTATATTAATATTAAGGATCTAAAATTTGGTACACAGGATCACACAAACACTATGAAAAAAACCCAAAAAAATCATATCTCTATGATTAGTTTGGATGATAGAAGCAAGACCAAGACTTTAGCATCAAATAGTAAGGTGTCCTATTTTCAATGGTCTTGACCAACCAAGAAACAAACTCTAGATCTCATTTTTTGATAGTGTCCAAATATTATTCCTCTAGTATCAAACTTTGTCTCAACCATAACAACCCAAAATAATCTAAGTTATATTTTCTCACACTTATTACTATTTTTAGGAAAGGTAAAAATACTATTTATTTACACAAAATTAGTGTCTTAATTGTTACATATTATTTATTTATTTTATTTACTCATACATGTTTATTATTTAGTAATTAAAAATTTAATTTCTTAAAAATAATAAAACATTTGGTGAACCTAACTTACTTCAAATTTCACATAATAACCCTAGAAATCCTAGGGTAAATTCCTAGATGATTTTTTCCATAAATTTTTGAATTTTTTCTTGAATATTAAAATTATAAATTCATCTTAAATTTTAAAATTTTATAGTAAATTTTAGAATAAATTTATTTCAAACCCTAGTTACATCAACTAGCTCCCAATAATTTTCCAATCATTTTTTGAATTTTTAGTTGCATATTAAAATCAAAAAATCACTTCAAATTTCAAAAATTCATAGTAATTTTCAAAAAAAAATTATCAAAACCCTATTTGCATCTATTAGGTCCCATTAAATCAAACACTTTCCCATAAATTTTTGAATTTTATCTTACATACTTAGCTCATAAATTCAATTTCAAGTTCAAAAAGTCATATTATTTTACAAAAATATATTTGGAAAATCCCTAGCTACATGTACTAGATCATATTTTGCTTCTTGAGGTATTACCTTAAATCCATGCTCAAATTTAAAAAATGTTTCTTATTTATTTACAAACTTTTCTTACATTTCTTGCAAATAATAAGGAAACCATAATGGGCCCTATCATGTACATGAATGATGAAATCTATTGAATGTTAGTACAAAGCTTCATCCTTTGAATTTCATGCTTATGTTTCATTATATGGGATGATATTACAAAATTCATTGCCAAAAATGCACAAAATTTTAAAATTCTTTTTGCATATTCTCTTTTGATCATACGGAATAATTACCAACTCCATTTTACTAAATGCATTCAAAATGTTATATTGCATGTTAATAATTTATATGTCTTTATGCAAAAATTCATGATCTCTATCCTTTAATTTTTATCACTCATATGGAAAAAATTTCAAATTTTATCATGTTAAACATGTTAGAAATGTTATGATTCATGTCAAAATTTTCTATGCATTCATGCATAAAAACATACGCTCTATCCCTTGTTTGTTATCTTTCATGTGGAATATTCATTATAATAATATTTTTATACAACTTATAACTCCACTTACATGAATTTTATCCCATATACATGGTCTCTACCTAGATTTATATCCCTCATTGGCTACTTTTGTTTCAATATCATATTTCATGCAAAGGAAATAAATCCCTTCTCCTCCTCTCCCTCAAGAGGGTGATAACTACTTTCCCTCTAACCAAGTCCATGTTATCACCCCTACAAAAGGTGAGGAAATCTATACTATTATTTCTAATACATACATTCAAGATATAGCTTCTTCAAACCATCCTCAACATATGTGTTTACATGTTTAATCAAAAGAAACTAGGGTTTATACTTGTGAGATTTTAAGGGATCAAATCACTAGTATGAGCAAGTTACTTTCAAATTTACACACATAGAATAAGATATTACATGAAAATATCACAACACTGGAAAATTAAATCATAAGGCAAAATCCTTAAAGGCACCCTAGTGTCAATCATGTATATGCACCTTAACCTAGTCAATTGGTTGCAAGCGATGTTACATATAAAAATAATAAATCACAACAAAGTAACTCTACAAATAGTGATTCAAAAAGCATTCAAAGATCAAATAAGATTCCAAGTGAGGTACTAAGAGAAATGGTTAAATCTAAGTTGATCAAACTACCTCATCTACATCCAATGAAAAGATTTAGATATTATTGTGCATATCATAAAATGCATGGGCATCACATGGATTCATGTTTGGCATTATAACAACATATACAATAGATAATTGGTAAATTAGTCAAACAATCCATAATGACATAGGAACACATTCATAAAGAGTCAAATTTAGAAATAGTACAAAAGTGGTTACCAAAGCATAACTTAAATCAATAAAAGGATCAAAAATCAAAATCAAAGCAAGGAACAATACCTTAGGCATAGGTAAAGCATGAAAAAGATGAAAATCTACCTCTCCAAAATGAGGCTTAACATTCAAATTAGTATGGTTTTATTTAGAAATATCTACAATAATGTGATTATCAGGGCAAAGTCAATGATAACAAAAATCAGAATCAACCAACAATCAATGCAACTTCAGATCCCCCTCAGTGTGTGATTTTATCAATACCTCCTTAGTGTGCATTTACCAATCTACCAATTTCTCTAGCCATAGTTTTACAATAGTCATTAGAATGTAACATCATTACTATCCCTCTTATTTGGGAAGTTTACCTAGCAAAACCTCTTCCATGAGGATATGATTAGTATGCATTTTATGGTTTTCATAGGGCACCAAGCCACACTAAAAACAAATGCATCAATTTAAGACATAAGATACAAGACTTGATAGATGACAACCTACTTGATCTTGGCACTTCAGTTGAGCCCCCACAGGCTAAGCCAACATAGGATAAATCTTTGAAAATCTTCTCAAATCTATTCTCATAGCATTCAAAGCAAGATAAAGGAGACACATCAGGTGTTTACCACACATACCATGCATATCCTCCACCAATTACATACCAAGAAATTTCAATTGAATCGTATCCTTTCAGTGGTATGATAGGTGTGTGTGATTCTAGGGTTCCATCTAGACCTTTGATATCCTTCTTAGATTAGGATATTTTTTAGGATAATTTAGACTATAATGCACTCTTTATCAGAGCACATATTCATAATCATCACATTCATAGTGTTCTCATTGATAATGGTTCTAGTGTCAACATATGAACCATTACATTATTACAATATTTGGGATATTTAGAGTAAGATATCGCTCTGACAAATACATTTATCAGTGGATTTAGTGGGCACATACAGAGTTCATTAGGTGAGATTATACTTCCATTATAGACTGGTCCAACACATATGATCACACATTTCACTATAGTTCCCAATGAAGGAGTTTTTGATATGTTACTTGGTCACCCATAGATTCAAAAAATTTAAGTAGTACCATCTATAGTTCATATATGTGTGAAATTCATTCACACTAATTAGGTATTACATTTGGTGGAGTTCTATATGAGTTACCATTCCCCACTTCAAAGCCATCTCTTTTAAAGTCGATAATTCAAGCTTCTACACTAGTTTCAATTTCCCCACCAATTAAATTTCTTCCCCTAGTATAGATCCAAACATATTTGAGGCATCAATCACTAATATAGAAGATTCATACACCTCCACCACTTCAGGTTTCTAGACAATTTCTAGTTACAGTATTCACACCTAAAGCAGTGTCATTGAGATCTCATTTGTCTACACATAAAGAACATGTTCAAAGAGATTCTCCTACTTCTATATGGGTCCTTAAAATACCTATAATTGCATCCACCTCCCAGAGTTACAGAGGGGCCCCATAGTTAGTTTCTACTTTAGAGATTTCAAAACATCTATAATGCATACAATATGCAGAATCACAATCTCAACCTTTCCATCATGCTTCATGATCATACATGATATCATTGTTTGATATGGGACACCATGACAAGGAGTCTCACCTGAGACTCATTAATTAGTATCATTTCTTCTCAGTCTTTCATGTACATGGTTCAAATTTTCAAAAATACAAAAATAATATAACATTTTAAAATCTAAAAACATTCAGATATATCAAAAAACACAAAAAAAAATTGATTGTATGCATCATCCATTTTATATATTGCTACTACTATGCTAGGACTTACACTTGTTATTTCATGCTATTGTTTGTCAATTTATCTACATTACCATGTTT
Organism: Torreya grandis; assembly: GCA_037957365.1. Lineage (NCBI taxonomy): Eukaryota > Viridiplantae > Streptophyta > Pinopsida > Cupressales > Taxaceae > Torreya > Torreya grandis. The sequence continues at coordinate 2,122,351 of JARHVA010000435.1, forward strand.
CACTTGATCTTCTTTGAGTGTGTGCAGTAATATCTAGATCCTTGACTGCTTCACTCTACCCATCGAGGCAGCATCCTACTTTTACATTTGAGACATACATCAATATACATACTAACTAGGAGAATATTATACATGACTACACCATCTAGGTTATGTCATTCCTACACTACATACTCCAAGTTATCATGATGTTGTATATTACTTACTAGATTACACAGATTATCATATCAACATTTCACTAGTATCTAGCATTTATATATCTCTTTAACATATACTTAGTCTTGTACTAACATGTCTTGCATACTTTCACTCTTACTTTGATTACTTAAATGTGATTCTATCTATTTATTTATTACATGCTTTCCATTCTTGCTTAGCATAGCTTGTTGGATTACATTTCTAGTTCTTGCTTGTCTCCTGTGTGTGCCTTAGGACATTTACTAATGTCCTTTGCTTCTATTTGTGCATGTGTACCTTTGGACATTTTCCAATGTGTCTTGATTGTTCTCTTCCATTTACCTATGGCCCTTGTTCCAATTTTGTTTGTTTCAATTATATGTGTATGTGGAATTTAAACATGCCTTGTATGTTTGTTTTCTAGTTTGAGTGACATGTGTCCATGTCCCTTATTTACTTGGCCCCTTGGCCACTCTTGTATGCTTCTTTCTTCTTGCTCCATGTGTTTGTTGTTTGATTGTTTTTTTATTGTTGCAATGCTATGATCCGTATGATGCAGTTTCCTTACTTTCTTGGATGTCATCATTGATATCATGCTCCATCCCTCCTTGACAAATAACAACTAACAACTAAAAACTAACATCTAACATTTCTAGTTTAATACATTGCACATGTTATTACATTATTATATCTATCTCAACATACCCTTATTGATCTAAAATATTTCAATACAAATATTATTATATCTTGAGATGTCTTGTTGATTATCATTATTATATCATGTATATTTCTAGATTAACACACTTACAGGACTTCTTCTGAGGGAAGTCATTTTAAGGTACTTTTTCCTACCCTTAGAAGAGGGGGCAAAAAATAGGGGTTTTTATCAAAGAGATCAAATCTCCTAAGTGGTTAAAACAATAGTTTTAAGAACACTCAAAATAGATTTCAAACATGGAGACATCAAAGAATCTAGAGCAATCATCATATTTGGCCTTGGACAACAATTCCAAAGTTGGACTACAACATCAGACAGTACGGTGTCCTATTTTTGGTACTCCTATCTAGAAAATAGAAAAATCAATTTTTCCAAAAATAGATAGAAAGGTGAGTTCAATCACAAGTTTATCAGTACAGCACAGTGTAGATTCAACATATTTTAGTATAGTTTTTTCTCAAATAATCTAGATATAGGGGGTATCATGCATGGCATGATGTCTCTCACTTCCAATTTTAGATGAGGTAGTTGATATAACTTTTTGATCATAATCCATGTTTCAAACATTAGTTATTGGGGGCAATATGTGTAGCACTTTGGTCCTCCCATTTTTTTGAGTTTAGTTTATCTTCCAAAACCATCTATAGGTGGTTGGAAACCTTTTTCAAGTTTGGATTTCATATAAAATATTAAATTTTTGAGTTCCTAAGTTGGCTTCCACATAAGCCTATTTCACTTTTTTTGAAGTGGATTTCATACAAGCCTAATCTCCATCTTTTGAAATGGCCAAGAGTGGCCTAGTTTCTAGCATACATTTGGCTATCCATGCCAACATTATCAGATCACAATACATTCATGGTATTCAAGAGCCATCTCATATGACATCTATTTCATATTGGTATTTCTTCATAGCTTCACTTCATGGGGAAATGATGGAGCCAAAGGTCTAGCTAGCCTTTCTATTCTTGAGCCACCTATTTAGAGGGATTGGGCACATAGTCCAAACATTGATTAACACATGCATGATTTTCCATATTCACTTAGTAGGTGGCGATGGAACCAAAGGGCCTACCTTTGCATTCTTGAGCCACTTTCTAGGGAATTGAGCACTCAGCTCCATTCATGATATTACTTTTGGTATAGCACACACCCAACATAATTCAATATCATAATAGGTTTTGTATTGGTTCATGTACCCGATGAGGTGTATTCATTCCTTTCTCTTCCTCACTCTCTTACCCAATTTTTTTACATTCTTATTTTAGATATAGTGTATCTAGTAAGAACTAATTTATTCTATGTTTTTCATTACAGATTCACACTTCACACTGTACTCTCTCTATGCACATTCAACATCTCATAGCTTCATGAGCTTCACCTTTATAGGTAAATTTAGGTATGCTTTCTATCTTTCTTTTATCCTAGTATTTTGCTTTGCTACATCACTAGAATAAAGGGGAGGCAAATATAGTCATATAAAATGTGAAATTTGATAACTTGAGTGTGGATAATGACACCCAATCCATATGTCCATCTTGTTTGCTCTCATGACCCTCATAAGCATGTTTTCATTGATTCCTAGTCATCTATAGCCTCCCATACTGAACCCTTACAGACCTAAATTTCTCTTTCCATGCTTAATCCATCCCCCTAGGTCATGTTAGCCATGGAAAATAGTTCCCAAACATGGACTATAATGTTGAACCTAGGGTGTCATGTTTCTAGCACTGTTATCTAAGTGCATTTTGGCTTCTAATGGTCATATTATTTTGAATCCTTGTCCTAATTCATGTTGGCCTAACATGAATTCATTTAACCCACGATCATTAAATCCCTATAAAAGGCCATTCAAATTCCATTTATAAGGGTTGGCACTCATTTACAAGAGAGAAGCAAGACTACTCAAGCACTCTTCCCTATTCTTTGCATACATCCATGCAATAGTATTTCAAGCTTATTCAAACCGTTACACCAGTTCTTAGTCATTCTAAGTATAACCAATTTTTCATCACTTGTATTTTCATCACACTATTGCATAAATCACTTCGATAGGAGAACTACATATAGCTTGATCCCTCCTTAGAGTATTGGTATATAGGCAACATGCCCACACATGGGGTGTGAAGTGGGTCTAACATATCTTTTACACACTAACCCCTTTTCCCTATTTTCCAAAGTTTCATTTAATTACATAAAAAACACAAGCACACAAATAATTATCTTTATAAGGAGTTTTATTGATATCGAGGATCTAAAATTTAGTACATAGGCTTAATAGACACTACAAACAAAACCCAAAATAATCATATCTCTGTGAGCAATTTGGACAATAGCAATAAGACCAAGACTACAAAACCAAATAATAGGGTGTCTTATTTTTTATGGTCCTATCCAATAAATAAATAAAATCCAAATATCAATTTATGATAGTGTCCTACTCCTTTTCCTTTAGTATCAGACTCTTTCTCAGTTGTAACAACCTAGAATAAGCTAAGTTATATTTTCTCTCACTTATTACTATTTTTAGGAAAGTCCAAAATACTATTTATTTACACAAAATTAGTGGCTTAATTTTTGAATATTTTTTACTAATTTTATTTACTCATACCCATTTATTATTTAGGAATTAAACATCTAATTTCCTAAAAATAATAAAATAGGGGACCCTAGTTCAAAAATCTCCCTTTAACCTCAACAAAAAAATTAGAAGCTAGACTGCACACTTAAAACACTTAAAAAATTGTCTCTAAAGGTGGAACTAGGATTAAAAATCTAAAAAAACTTTTCCATGATTTCATAGATGAAATTAGGGTGTCTTGTATAAGCAACAACAAATGATGACTCTATTAGAAAATACTCTCGAGTATTTTGAAATAAATAAATAGTTAAAAAACCCATAATTTTGGGCTAAAACAAAGCATGAAACATGAACAAATCTAATAAGATAGAATATGGGAGAAACTAAGTGACCAAATTTAACATCCTTATTGACCTAGTGTGCACAAAATCAATTAATTTACCATTTCAAGGACTTAAAAGTATTACTTATTGTGACTCTAACCACCAAGCTAGTGAACCATACCTTGTAAACATTTGTGTAAACATTATTCCACTTCTATTCAACCATCTATAGCCATAATAGAGTTATCTTTAATCCCACTTAGAGCCTTGCTCCACTGCCAGCCAAGATGAAAAGCTAATGGTGGAGATTGCCTAAATCACCCAAGACTAAGTTTTTTTTTAAATTAATTCTCTCTCTCTCTCTCTCTCTCTCTCTCTCTCTCTCTCTCTCTCTCTCTCTCTCTCTCTCTCTCTCTCTCTCTCTCTCTCTCTCTCCTCTCTCTCTCTCTCTCTCTCTCTCTCTCTCTCTCTCTCTCTCTCTCTCTCTCTCTCTCTCTCTCTCTCTCTCCAGGGTTGGGGACCACCATGGTAAATGTAAGGTATGATTATATATTTTCCACCCTATGCTTTCATCACAATAAGTTCACCCAAGCAAACTCAAAAAAATTTTACTAGATAAAAGTTGTGCTTGGTATCAAGGGTATACCTTCAATAGCCAACTATTTTTACCCAAACTCAGCCAAATAAGAATAAGTCCATATCACAAAAAAAATTATAATACATCAAAGATAACTCAATAACATGATATTAAGTAATAAAATAACTCAAATAACATCATCTCACAAAATCCCATTTCTACTACCTACTTATAAGCCTATCACTTCATTATCTTTCATTAAAAATTATGGAACCAAGACAAAACAAGACCAAAATTGAATCAAACAGAAGATAATGAACCAAAAAGTAAATTAAAAAAAACAAAAAAACAAAAACAAACCCAAACTAAAATACAAAATAGAACAAACAAGTAAAGGAAAGTAAATTAGTAAATAAAAATTATCTACATGATCATGCCAAGCAAATGCATGATTGAAAAAAAGTTTGAGTAGTGGTCCATTGTCAACCAATGGAAGGTCCTTAGTAGTTATATGTCTGATATAAAGCATATTTATGTTCAATATTTTGATAAGGTTGGTAGGTATCCTACCAAAGGCATACATGTACTTGTGTTTATCTTGTCCTTTACATTGAAAAATAATATCCCAAAGAGCCTTCTTAACAAATTTTTCATGCAAATTAATTAATATATTCCATAAAACTAAAGCATGCACTTATATTTCATTATAAATAAGTAATTAAGATAAATTTTGGGAATTAACTCTACCCAAACATTTATTTGTGGTGAGGAATAGGGATAGGTATTAATACATACTAGAGTAACTTATATACCCAACTTGAAAAAAGCAATTTTTTGTTACCACCTAGTTCACTATTGGCTGCTCTTCAACTAAGATGGACACTTTTGTAATATCCATATTATAATTTTCATTATCCAAAATAAATGGAATTCATTTTTCCTAAGACGAACATCTTATCACTTTATCATCGATGACTGAAGTGTGGAGAGTTGTATTAGATTAGGTCATTGTTAGCTTTAACTCTCAATGGCTTCATCTCTTCATTCAAACCATCATGTTCATAATTACTCATTTTAAAATTATCTATGTTTATTTTTAAGTGAATTTTATGGCTATTGTAAACCCATTATTCAAGCTACTTCAAATAATTTAATTCTTTAGATGTAAGGACAACTACTTGATTCGCTTCCACCTCATTTACCTCTAATGAAGGGATGAAAGTTAATTTTTTGTCATCAAGTTGTTGATCTTCTAGAACTATCTTATCACATAAAGGAGTATTAACATATGACATTAATATTTCACATGCATGACATGCATCTTCTTTATTCATTTGATCCAATTCTTTTATTTCATCTTTAGGTTGATTACAAGAATCACTTGATTCTTCATCTTCTATACACATCTCATTACTACTTGGATCTTCATGTAGAAGATTTCCTACAATGACTATTATTTCTTCATCATCATCACTACTCTCAAGGATTAGTGCTTGCATTATGAATGGGACATTTCTTGTCATCATGACTATGTGTGTATTTATCTCATTTGTATATCCATAAACTCTAAATTATGAATCTATAAATGTAGTCCCATAAGTTATCCCATGCATTTTTTGTAAAATATCTCCTATAACAAAAGATACTGTATTATTAAAGGTACCATAAAATAATTGATCTCTTGAATAAGGTAAAGCATCATGTTGATTAAAATTTGAACACCCATACTTATATGCATTAAAAGTCACAACAAAGTTCTCATTTATCACTGGGAGGTTAGATTGAACATGAGATTAAGGCATGATTTGATTATAATACATACATTGGTCTATAGGATAACTTATATTCAAATATGTCTAAGTATTTTGGGTTTGAACACCTAGTTTTTATGATGGTCAAAGCTAGTCAACACCATAACCATGTGGCATAGCTTATTGTTCAATAATGAAGGCCTCTTGATAAGCTGATGCTAATGATATGAGTGCAGATGGGGACCTTTGAATAAGCATAAAATTTATGGAATTCAATGTTTTAAGATAAACTTCAATAGCCATTACCTCTATTTGCAAGAATGGGTCTTGCAACCTCTTGTATAACTAGTGAAAATGACTATTAAATGAGCTCATGGGTTTATTAGGCCCCCTAAAGGCTATATTAAACTGATAATACAAAGTAGCATGATCAATAAACACACTAAAATGTTAAATAAATGCAATTTCAAAGGCATTCCAACACATAATGTATCTATTAAGGAAACTTATATACCAATAGTAAACATCTTCATCTGGGGAATAGGGAAATAAGCAACAAGCTACATCTTCATGTTGGATCCAAATTCAGATGATGGTCTCTTTAAATGCTTTTTTATGTTATTCAATAGTGTGAATTCCTCTATGTGTATATTTCACACAAAATTTATCAATATTTTTTGGCAAGTCATGAGCAAGCCATATAATATTCATAGGATAGAAACTTCCACCAAGCTAGGATAAGGCCATAGATTGGTCTAAGGTAGGGAATAAAATAAAAATCATGCATAAAATTTAGATAGTATTCCATCCATGTCTTTTTTATTGCTACCAATATGATGATGTGTCTTAAGTACATAACGAAATGTAAAAACCATAAATGATAGCCTATAAGAATAAAAATCAATCATAAATCTAAAAAATATCCCACTCAACCCTCCTTCTAGTGCCAATATGTTGATGGGTCATTTGACACACCAACTTAGGTAGGGTGGAAATACATCCGACCTCTCCTAAAAGAAGGTAGAATCTCCCCAAGTTTGGTTATTGTCAAGTCTTGGCTTAAAGGATAACTTAGTTATTTAAGTGAAACTATTCCATTTCAAGGGGTACTCTTAGAATATATTTAGATAAATGATAGGTAATTTTGATCTTATGGATCTACTTCTAAGAGAATAAATAAAAATGGATTTTTCAAGAAAATATAGTTGATTCAATAATTATTCATTGTGTACAACAATGCATTAATCAACAATGAAAAGGTTTTACAATTAAGATATACATGTAATCTCATATTGCAACTTTTAGATATATCCTACCTACTATAAAAATTTATAAAAAATAATAAAATAATGGGGAAAGAGAAAGATGTAATCTTGTTTTTTAGCTATAATAATTTTGATTCATTTGATTTATAAGAACTTCATGAAACTAATTTGTTACCTAGTCAGTTAGCACACAACCATGAAAAAAGAATATGCAAGAGTCTGAGGTATTCTGATATGAAGAAATGTAGAAAAAATCACCATATACATGTGCATATGATGAACAATAGTCGTCACAACCTTTATTTGATAGATATTTGATTTAAAACAATTTTTAGATCCACCCAAAGTCAAGGGAATTATAAAAAAACTTCACAATAGCAATGCTTAGAAGAAAAACTAACTATTAAAGGTAAGATATTATATAAAATAAGTTTTAGGTCCTTTACTCTATGTTATACCCTAATGAACCATCCTTTTCTAAGTCCTTTAGCTAGATTTATATAGATTTTCAATCCAATATCTCCCACCCACTAGGTGGTTGGAAACATTAAATGATAGGCACCAACAAGGGCCTAAATTCAATTTAGAACTACATGTCCAAGGTAATACATGTCAAAATCATTAATGATAGACTCACATTAAATTAAATTGGTAGATAATTATTGGGAATCACAAAATATTACAAGTGTTCATGCTCAGCAGAAGATCCCATTCCTCTATGTCAAATTTCTTCATGCTCTATCTTCTTTTCATACTCCCAATGCATGAGTCATAGCTCCACTAAATGTCAATGACTAGAATTATATTTAACAATGAACTTCTCTTAGCTAAATTTTGCAAAAACATTAAATAAAACATTTTAATTTCCTATAAAATGTGAAAGACATCAAAAATTATAAACACATCGTATTTAAAAGAAATAGAGTCATGTGATTAAAATGTTAATAGGTTTTTCATCTTAAATTTATATAATTTTAAAATAATATCATTACAAATATGGATAAGTCAGATTTCCAACATAATAAATAGTATCTAAAACATATATTTGAATCAAAATATGTCTTAAAAAATAACATGCATTTGTGTGCAACTACATCTACACATTCAAAATACACTAAAAGAGAAATTTGTACGATAAAGAATGAAAAATACCCATTGTATCTTATATTTATGGAAAACTCTTAAAACTATTCTCATAAAGGTATTTTTAATTTTTTTAAATGATTAAATTAGAAAATGTGCACTACCCTTTTTGTGTTTTATGGTCTAAAGTTGACTAAGTATCAAATCTTCTTAAAAATGTCACTTCGCACTCTCTAAACTTTTCATTGGTAAAACTATAACTTTGAAACTAAATGCATTACATTCTCATGCTATCAAGGTACTATCAAATAAATTTCAAATTAATTTTGACCTCATTTTATATTTCAACCAAAGGTTTGAATAGTGTGCATTAGATAGATTTGAAAATTCAAAAGAGAGAAAATAACTAAGTAAAAATCAACATAGAAACTTATTTTTAATATTGCTCATTTCACATGTGGGATGGAATACTCTATGATTTTTTTTATTGATACATTATTCTCACATTTTTCTATCTTTATGTAAGTTTATAATATGATTGGATCTCATTTAGTTGTAAAAAATTGGGTTTGAATATTGCACAACAACTAGATTTAGTCACTAGGAAGATAGAAAATTGTGCATTGGTCATTTTTCATGGGTGCACATTTTTCAAGGTAAGAATTATTTTGCATTACTTATTCACTATTATATTTTTATTACATTTGGATACTATCATGAAAAATTTAATAATAAATTGATGCATTTTGACAGTGTAAAGTTAGTCTTGAAACATGCACACTAGGAAGGTTTAGTCACTTGAAGAGACAAAAAACTATGCACATATTAGTTTTCATCGCTAGACACTTTGCACTTGGAGAATAAATTTTTTATAACTTTTTATGGATTTGCATTATTCCATCATCTATCTACCATCTTGGAAAATTTCATTTGAAATAGATAGTATTTAGTCATGATAAATGGGACTTGAAGAGTGCGTAGTAAGCGGATTTGAAGGCTGGGAAGATATAAAAAATGACCAAGTAAAAATCAATTTAAAACCCTATTTTGATGGTTGTGCATTTTATACTTAAGAAAAAAAATTCTATGATTTTATTCACATTCTTACTCTCCCCACATTTGTCTATGCTCATGAAAAAATTAAATACAATTTAAAATGTTTTACCCTAGCAAAACTAGGTTTGAAAGATACGTAATAAGCAGATTTAGAAACTGGGAAGATGGAAAAAATGAGTAAAAAAAGTTCAAATGTCACTTTTGATGGATACACATTTTACATATGTAGAAGATATATCTTATGACTTTATTCACATTCTCCCCATATTTTATCTATCATCCTAGAAAATTATATATGAAATGTACAAGATTTGACCATGTAAAATGGGGCTTGAATAGTGCATAGTAGGTTGATTTGAAAACTAGGAAGACAAAAAATGACAAAGTAAAAATTAGTTTAAAACCCAATTTTGATTGTTGTACTTTTGGCACTTAGAAATTTAATTATCTTAAAAATTTTCATTTTTAAACTCTCTTCACATTTTACTATCATCATGAAAAATGTAAATAAAATTGGATACAATTTACTTTTGTAAAAATAGATTTGAATAGTGTGCAATAGGCAAATTTAAAAACTTTAAGCACAAGAAATTATTTATATCTATGATATAAAATTGAATCATTCACTTACATTTCATTAGCAATAAGTACTTAGGATAAGGTTTAGGAAATACCTCTTCCCAAATATAGATTTGTGGTGAGGAATAGGGATGGACATTAATGCATACTAGAGTAACTTATATACCCAATATGATAAAAGCATTTTCTTTATGACCACCTAGTGGTGAATTCACTATTGGTTTATTTCTGACTAAGATGCACACTTTTCTAATATCCATATTATTATTTTCATCATCCAAAATAGATAGACTTCATTCTTCCCAAGTCAAAGACCTTTTAACTTTATCATCAGTGGCTGAAGTGTGTGGAGAGTTGTAATAGATTAGGGCATTATCATATTTAACTCTCAATGTATTCATCTCTTCACTCAAACCATCATGTTCATGATTACTCATTTTAGACTTGTCTATGTTTATTGTCAAGTGAAGTTCATGGCTATTATAAACCTATTATTCAGGTTACTTCAAATAATTTAGTTCTTCAAATGTAAGGACAACTACTTAGTTCTCCTCTACCTCATTTATCTCTAATAAAGGGATGAAAGTCAATTTGTTATCATCAAGTTGTTAATCCTCTGGAACTAGCTTGTCACATGTAATACTAGAAGCATATGACATGGATATTTCGCTTGCATGATATGCATATTCTTTATTCATTTTCTCCAACTCTTCTATTTCATCTTTAGGATGATTACAAGAAGCACTTAATTCTTCATCTTATATACACAACTCTTTACTACTTGGATCTTCATGTAGGAAATTACCTAAAATGACTATTATCTCTTCATCATCAAAATCATCATTATCACTAATCTCAAGGACTAGTTCTTGCTTTATTAATGGGACATTTATTATCACCATGACTATGCATGCATTAATCTCATTTGTGTATTCATAAAATTTGAATTGTGAATCTATAAATGTAGTCCCAAAATTTATCCCATGCATTACTTTTAAAATATCTCCTATAGTAAATACAACTTGATTAGTAAAGGTACCAGAAGATAATTGATCTCTTAAACAAGGTAAAACATCATGTTGATTAAAATTTGAACACCCATAAATAAATGTATTAGAAGTCACAATAAGGTTCTCATTTATCACTGGGAGGTTATATTGGACATGCGATTGAGTCAAGGTTTGATTAAAAATCACACATTGGTCTATAGGTTGACCTATAGACAAACAATTCTAAGTTCTTTGGATGTGAACACCTAGATTTCTGATGAGCAAAGTTGGTCAACAACATAACCATGCGGCATAGCTTGTTGTTCAATAATGAAGGTCTATTAATAAGTTGATGATAAATATATGAGGGCATTGGGGTCCTACAAATAAGCATAGAAGTTAGAGGTTCAATGTTTTAAGATAAAATTCAATAGCCATCACCTCTCTCTAATGAAATGGATCTTTCAACCTCTTGTACAACTAGTGAAAATGACTATTAAATAAGCTTATGGTTTCATTAGGCTCATTACAAGCTGTAGAAAACTGATAATACAAAGTAGCATGCTCAGTAACACACTAAAATAGTAAATAAATGTATTTTCAAAAGCATTTCAATATTTAATGTATCTATCAGGCAAACTTATATACCAATAGTAAGCATCTTCATCTAGGGAATATAGAAACAAGTGAAAAGCTACATCCTCATGTTGGATCTAGATTTAGATGATGGCCTCTTTAAATGCTTGGATGTGTTCTTTGGTAGTGTGAATTCATCTATGTGTATATTTCATATAAAATTTGTTGGGATTCTTATGCAAGTCATGAGTAGGCCCTGAAATATTCAAAAGACATAAACTTCCACCAAGCTAGGATAAGGCCATAGATGGTTTTAAGGGTAGGAAATAAAATAAAAATTAGACATAAACATTAGATAGTATTCCATCTAAGCCCTCATTATTTCTACCAATTTATTGGTGTGGCTTAAGCACATAATTAAATAGAAAAATCATAAGGGATGGGCTATAAGAATCAGAATCAATCAAAAATATAAAAAAAATATCTCACATTGTCCCTCTTATTGCCAAACTATTGATGGGTCATTTGACATACCAACTTAGGTAGGGTGTAAATACATCCAACCTCTCCTGAAAGGAGGTGGAATCTTCCTAAGGCATGTTACTACCTGGTCTTACCTTGTAGGGTAACTTAGTTATTGATGTGAAACTATTCCATTTTAAGGGGCACACTTGGAATATATTCAAATAAATGATAAGTAATGTTGATTGTATAGATATACTACCAAGAGAATATGTAAAAGTGGATTTGTCAATGAAATATAACTGATTCAATAATTGTTCATTGTGTACAAAGGGTTCAACAATTCATTAATAAATAATGAAAAGGTTATAAAATAAAGATATACATGTAAACTTAGATTATATTTTTTAGATCTATTCTACCTACTCTAACGAATTTATAAAAAATAACAAAAAAGAAGGGCAAAGAGAAAGATGTAAATCTGTTTTATAGCTAGAACAATTATGATTCATATGATTTAGATTAACTCTATGAAACCAATATGTTAAATGGCAAGTTATCACAAAACCATGATCAAAGAATATCCAAGAGTCTGAGGTATTTAGCTATGAAGAAATATAGAAAACCCACCATATACATGCATAGATGATGAAAATTAGTAATCACAACCTTTTTATTGATATATATTTTCTTGAAAATAGTGTTTAGATCCATCTAAAATTAGGGAAATTAGAGAAAATGCTTCACAACATCATTGTTCACAAGAAAAAATAATTATGAAAGGAAAGAAATTACATAAAATAAGTGTATAGTCTTTGACTATATATTCTAACCTAATGAACCATCCCTTTTTAAGTCCTTTTACTAGATTTACATAGATTTTTAGTCCAATATCTCCCACCTATCAGGTGGTTGAAAACATTAAATGGTAGGCACCAACAAGGTCCTAAATTCAATTTAGAACTATGTGTCCAAGAAAACACATGTCAAAATCATTAATGATAGGATCCCAATAAATTTAAGTGGTAAGGAATTTTTGGGAATAAAAAAATATTCCAAGTGTCCACGCTCAGCACAAGAGCTCATTCCTCCATGTCAAATCTCTTCATGTTCTATCTTATTTTCACACTCCCAATGCATGAGTCATAGTTCTATTAAATGTTGGTGACTAGTCTTGCCTTTAATAATACACTTATCTTAGTTAAATCCTATAGAAACATTAAATAAAATGTGGTAATGTTTTATTGAAATTGAAAGACATCAAAAATTATAAACACGTAGTATTTAAAAGAAATAAAGTCCCAGATTAAAATGTTAATAGGTTTCTCATATTGTACTTATATAATTTTAAAAGCATATCATTGTAAATATGGATAAGTCAGTTTTCCAACACAAAAAAACATCAAAAATGGATATGTGAATTAAAATATATGGCTTAAAAACAATATATAGTCATGTGTGGCCACATCTACACATTTAAAATACACTAAAATAGAAATGTGTAGGATAAAACGTGAAAAACACCCATCCTATCTTATATTTATATAACTATCTTAAAAATACACTCAAAATATTATTTTTAGTTTTTATAAGTGCTTAAATTAAACACTTTGCACTACCCTTTTTCTATTTTTCGGTCAAAAATTGGTTAAGTATCAAATCTTCCTAAAAAGGTCATTTCGCACCTTCAAAACTTTTCATTGGTAAAACTAATAACTTTGAAATTAAATGAATTACATTCTCATGTTATCAAGGTAATGTTATATAAATTTTAAATTAATTTTGACCTTATTTGATAATAAAACCAAAGGTTTGAAAAGTGTGCATTAACTAGATTTTAAAATTAGAAATAGAGAAAATAACTAAGTAAAAATTAGCGTAGAAAAATATTTTTAATATTTCTCATTTCACACATGGGATGGAATACTCTAAGAATTTATTTAATAATATATTATTCCTAATTTTTTATATCTTTTTGTAAATTTATAAGATGATTGGATCACATTTAGTTGTACAAAATTAGGTTTGAATAGTACAAAGTAGCTAGATTGTCACTGAGAAGACATAAAAAATTGCACCCTTATCAGTTTTCATGGTTGCACATTTTTAAAGTTAAATATAATTTCATGTTAATTATTTAACTATTGTATTCTTATTACATTCGGATACTATCGTGAAAATTTTAATAATAAATGGATGTGTTTTGACAATGTGAAGTTAGGTTTGAAACATGTGTACTAGGTAGGTTTAGTCACTTGAAGAGATTAAAAAACTCTACCCATATTAGTTTTCATGGCTCCATATTTTGTACTTTTAGAGTTAATTTTTATAAAATTTTATAGATTTTCACTCTTCCTACATTTATCTACCATATTGAAAAAATTCATGTGAAATGGATAAGATTTGGTCATGAGAAATGAGACTTTAAGAGTGCACAGTATGTAGATATGAAGATTGGGAAGGTATAAAAATTAGTTGAGTAAAAATCAATTGAAAACCATATTTTTATGGTTGAGCATTTGGTACTTAAGAAAGTATTTTTCTATGAGTTTCTTCACATGCACAGTCTCCACATTTGTCTATGCTCATGAAAAAATTAAATACAATTTAAAATGCTTTACCTTGCCAAATATAGGATTAAAACATGAGAAATAAGCATCTTTAGAAACTAGAAAGATGGAAAAAATGAGTAAAAAAATAGTTCAAATGTTACTTTTGATGGTTATGCAATTTACACCTGGAGAAGATATATGTTGTAACTTTCTTCACATTCACATTCTCCCCACATTTATCTATCATCCTCTAAAATTGTATATAAAATTTATAATATTTGACCATATTAATGGGGCTTGAATAGTGTGTATTAGGCTGATTTTAAAACTAGGAAGACACAAAAAAATGACAAAGTAACAATCAATTTAAAACCTAGTTTTACTTGCTACACATTTAACACTTAGAAATGAAATTTTATTAAACTTTTTAACACTTTAAATATCCTCACATTTTTATATCATCATTAAAACATTAACATAAATTTGATACAATTTATTATTTGAAAATAGACTTGAAGAGTGCGCACTAGATAGATTTGAAAACTAAAAATGCAAGAAATTGGCCAAGTAAAAACAAGTAAAACCTAGTTTTAATTTATATGCAGTTTGAACATGGGATATAATTTCATATAAATAATTTTACCAATAAATTATAATTTCATTTGGATAGCTCCATGCAAAGTTTCAATATAAATGTATAGAATTTACTAGTACAAAATGAGGCTTGAAGAGGGCATAGCAGGTTGATTTGAAAACTGGGAAGACAAAAATGATAGTAAAAATAGGTTTAAAACCCAATTTTGATGGTTGTACAATTCATACTTAGGGAAAGTATTTTCTATGCATTTTTTCACATTTTCACTCTCCCCATTTTGGGATATCTCCATATAAAGTTTGACAAAAATTAGGTATAATTTGGCACTATAGAAGTAGGATTGAAGAGTACATAGTAGAAATATTTGAAAACTAGAAACATAGTAAATTGACTAAGTAAAAATAAACTAAAATACTATTTTTTAATGGTCTGCATTTGGTATGTGGAGAATGAGTTTTCTATGAATTTTTCCACCTTAAGATTATTTCCACATTTGAATACCAACCCAAAAAACTTCATGTGAAATCGACATAATTTGGCCATGTGACATGCCTCCCAAAAAATGACTTCTAGTAATATTTAAAAATTGGAAAGACATAAAAACTAGTGTAGAAGGTAATTTTGATGGCTATGCATTTGGCACATGGGAAACTAATTTCTTGTGAATTTTTTTATATTTGCATTCTTTTCACATTTGGCTACCATAATGCAAAAATTTTACACAATTAGACTTTATTTAAAGGTGAAAAAATACATTTTAAAATTAACTAGTGGTAATAAATAAATGTTGGACTACACACTTAAAAACTATATCCGAAGGTGGAACTAGGATTCAAAAGCTAAAATAAATGTTCCATGATTTTATAGATGAAATTAAGGCATGTTTTGAAAGCAACAATAGTAACATTAACAAAAGGGATTTCTTTTACTTACTTGGTAAAGTAATTTTCGGTGGTAATAATAAAAACATGGCCATCTTGAGATCAAAACTTGATGATGAGATATAATCCCCACATATAAAAAGGCTAGGGAGGTTCAAGGGTCTAAATCTTGGTTTGGTGAGAATGGATAAGATCATCATGGAGCTAGAAAGGATTACAATTCTTAGCAAAAGTGATGGCATATTTTTAAAGGGTAGGCCAATAGTAACCTATACATATACATTTTTATGATGTATCATGTCTACTAAATGGGCTCCACAAATTCCCCCATGTGATTTCTAAAAAAGAGATCGATAAAAAAATGGAGCAATGATTTCAACATTATGATAGCATAGGACAATATGTTTAAGGAAATACTTGAAGGATTGATTATGGATCTTATATTTTCATGAGAGTTAGATTTGAGAGGATATGTTTGATTTTAAATGAATTGGATGATGCCTTTATACAATGATATTTTTTGAGTAGTAAAAAATTATATGGAAAACAAGATAATTATCCTTAGGCATTAAGGTACATGGATATTTCCTCATACGGAGGAGTATTTTTTTTTATCATGTAGTACTTAATGTGGGTGAAAAATGGAAGCATAGAAATAAAGAGAGTTTGTGATAACATTTTAATCTCATGATATTACCTCAATCATGAAAGATTCTTAGAAAGAGTTGTAACAAGCTCATGATATGTTATAAGTCTTTATATTTTACATTGATAGAGGTCATTGATTTTGAGATATATATGTTATGAATAACCTAAAGCATGTAGGTATGAGATGTCTAAATCAATGGATTCTTACATCTTGATGATGTGGGATTCATATTCAGCTATGTTATTGGTAACATCAAAGTTTGGTCAAAATTATAGAGGGATACTATTTACAAAAATCTTGGAGAAAACACATCTTATCCTAGCTCTTTGAAGGCATTTGGATTCATAAAAATGGAGAGTCCATGTATCCTTTTACAAATCAATTATAACTTTGGGTAAATATTATTGTACATTTTTATTAGAGTTTTTAGGTTTAGAGACTTTAATTTTAGGTTTTTCAATGGCCTAAGCCTCAAATTTAGCTATGAAATTATGGAATTAGTCTTTCAATGAGAGGTTTTGATCAATGTCTTTAATCAAGAAGACATATTATTTTGGAAGAGTATAATAGATGTCATTGATTTGGTATATGTACAATGATAAGTTGATCAATTGTCACTTTACCCTTGACCTATTTTTGGTAATAATCATAAGGTCACATTCCATCAATAAAGTCATCCATTTTTTAATCCAATATCTAGGTAAGAAATACTTTGAGAAGAAATTATGGAGAGCTTTTGAGTGGAATATGGCATAGGTAGTTTAATAAAACATATGGTGTTGAAATTTATTCATGTAAAAGTAGATATCAAAATAATCATGATCATATTTAGTGTTGTATACCTCACAATTAATTAGAACACAACTAATTAAATAGATAAAATATTCATTATTAGACTCATCTTGTTATGCAAGCATTACCCCAAGAAGCAAGCATTACCCCAAGAAAGATGGAAGTAAAATGTGTACGAGATGAGAGGGTCATTTCTAGATGGTGGTTATAAGGTAAGAGGTTAAATTAGTGATTTATTAATGTTTTCAAATTCATTTTGGCAAACATTAGTCCACTCAATAATAACATATTTATTGAGAAGGTAGTTTATCAAATCAATTTGATATGCCATCTCAAGTTAAAATCTATGGATTCCCCTAAGCTTCCCAAGGAAATTGAAAATATGAAGGAAGGAATGAGGTCATGGAATGTCAATAATTGATTTTATCTTAGAAGGATCTATGTCAATCCCTCGTCATGAGACCAAGAATCCTAAAATAATTCTATAAGTAATGCAAAAACACACTTTTAGTATTAGTCTTGATATTATACTTGATCAGGCATTCAAGGATGATATCTAAGTCATGAGGATGGTATTCACAATGCTTGGATTTAGTAAGAGTTTATTGACATAATAATCTATGAAATTTTGAATAATATCATGAATGATGTGGGTCATTTCACATTGGTAAGTTGGCAAGTGTGTTTAAGGCCAAAGGGCATCTTAACATAGAATTATATGGCCCACTCAGAGGTATAGTTTTATTTTGATCTTTAGGGGCTATGTGAATTTTATTGTTCCCTAAAAATAATCCATGAGTGAATTAATCTCATATCCTATGGTATAATTAAAAATGGGATATGTGAAAGGTAATATAAAATTATCCTTAGGGAATGTAAAGCTGAGATTATGAAAGTGGATACAAATGTGAATGATCATTATGAATTTATTACAAATGAGTAATCTAATAAATATGCACTTAAATTAATAAATGGGTTTGATTAACTTAGCATCCATGAGATTAATAATTTATTTCTGACAAAGTGTAGAAAACACTTCAAGAAACTTTTATTATTTTTAATGAATAGGTTTTACATAGAGATAAGTAATGATATTATAAATAACAATGCTAGGGTCATTGTCAGGCATGCTCTCAAAATACCAAGAAAATTATTTCTTGTGCTTATGGAGGATTTTTATAATCCTATATTTTTCCTCAATGTAAAATTCCTTAGAGATATGGACAAATAGGGGATATTCAAGTGTTCCCAAGTTGACTTCCCTAGTTCCCTCAATGAACATTTTATTTGTGTCTTGAAAAGGATATGGTATGAGAGGAATATTGTAAGGGGTACCTAAATTAGGATCTACACTACTGATCCAACATAATCCTTGATTAAAATTGAACTTAACTTATAATATGACCTTGACCTTGCTTGTAACTTTGTGTAGACACTATTTCTAAATTATATAGCACCTTAGTCTTGTACATTTATACAACTCAAACCTTGGTTGTTACTCTCAGTTTTAAACCTTTCATAATTTTAAAAGTCTCAAATTTACTCTTTATTATGCCCCTTGGCCTATATCTTAGTTTGACCAATCTTATGTTGATAACCTAGACCTTCTATCTTTCCTAGAATTCTTAAAACCTGCTTATCTTCCACCTCTACAAGTTCTCAATCTGTACCTATTTTCTTACTCCCTATAAATTAATGTCTTAGATATAAACCTATGTCAACATAAGTGTCCTGACTTGATGCAAGTGGAAAGTACCCTAATGTCATCCAATTTTCTAATGAATATATCCTAATGGTTGACTTAAGTGATTTAATGTGAGTTACTTCTCTAAAGGCATTGATATAAATACAAGATCAACCCTCATTCATCCCTCACCAATAAACTTATTACCTCCTCACTAGGCAACCTATAAAAAGCAATCAATCAAACACTCAAGTGATCAAATTATCCATATTCTCTCCTATTTTTATATCAATCATAAGGGTAACACATCTACAGATATGAAGTAATGAAGGAGTAGCCTAAGATCCCAAATTACCAAGTTACAAGTTAGGTTATTATTGTACTTTTTTTCACATATTGCATGATTCACACACAAGACAAAATGTATGGGAGAACTGCATCAGTTTGAGTCCCTCTTCAAAGTATTGGCTATGTAGATATCACTCATTGACAGAGAGATATTTGATGTCATCTTTATATCATGTGTCCACTAACCCATTTTCTCTGAAATGCACTAAAAATATGAAGAACTAGAGTTTTTTAAATTCATGAGTGATAATATATGATCCAAATTTGAATGCATCAAAGCAAAGGTGAATTCAAACCCAAAAGAATCTAAATGGTCACATATTTTTCTATTAGGTATTATGTATAGGAAATTTGCATGAAGTTTAGACAATGGCATCAATGCAACTATCTTAGGGTGATATTAGTGTCTATAGATTTAGAAGTGTCAAATCTAGAATCTAATAACTATTATAGAATCCTCTTCTAATCTTCTTTTTACTTGTTCTAGATCTAAAACTTTATTAACATCAGAAGAATCTATGTGAATAACTTCTTTGTCATTTATATATGTAGCATAATTGCACTTACTATTTTTAGCCTACCTTAGTTAAGAAATTCATTGTATGTTTATATCTAAGTTTATCACTAATTAGTTTTTTGTAGATCTGATCATCACCCTTGTGATTTTTTATTTATATATTCTTAACCCTATATAATCCAAGTAAAAAGGAGATTCCTTCTCCAATTTAGGGTTAAACATTTGTGAACCTGATCTTTGAACATAATTATTACCTAAGTTTACCATTTAGGATGTTTCTTACATGTTTGATCCTAATCTTTTTATTCGTTATCTCTCTTAACATGGATTATATCAATTATTTTGAGGACTATGATTATGAAACTCTCCAACTTTTTATTATGTAAGGGGTGAAAATTGTTTGCTCTTGTATCCTTCCAAGAATGTTAAAGCCACAAATATCAAATATTTGAATGGTGGAAGCTACCATCCCTCTAATCAAGTTCATAATCTCACCATTTCAAGAGATGATTTGATCCATATTAAGGAAGATAAAGATCCTTTACATTTATTTCCTATACCACCATTATATGATTTTGGCCTTATATATTTTCTAGAATATGAATACAAAGGACAAATATTGGGTGAATATGAGCAAGGTATAACCAACCCTATATCTCTTAAGAATAATACAAATTTTTCAAGGCTTGGGATTTTTAGAAAAAATCATAAGTCACCAACAAGGCAAATTGTTTATTCAAGCCCTTCATACACATCCTACCATAAAAATGATTGCATATGATAAATATGTTCCTTCATATGATCTTCAAAAGTTCTAATAAACACATAAGTAAATTAATATTTATTTATAAACTAATCATAAATGGAATGAACTAAATTATTCTAATGGTCTAAGATATTCAAATGATATACTAAAAAGTACCAAAATTCAAATATCCAATACCACTATCGACATATCCTAAATGTACTAATCATGAACTTTCACTTGTTATCCATAAGGATGATGATAATTGTATGCCTTGATTCAAAAAGGGTGGTGAATTGGAACCAATGATAACACCTATGACACACACCATTGTTCCTATGGAGTGTCTTAACTCTATGATAACCACTATTGGGGATATTCAATATTAGGTTTCTATACTCTGAATGCAAATGTATTTCCATTATACTAATACAAATGTGACTTCATTTAACAATTAACCTATTGCATAATGTATACTTGAATATCCTTATCCACAAAATTTTGAACTACCAGATTTTTCTCTCTTTTTGAGACACAAGGACATATTCAGCCACATGATTAACTGTAAATTCTTTTGGTCAATGGGAAAAACATTACAACCTATTTATAAAAGTATTCCATATGATAATTTTTGATTAGGTTCATAATTAGTTATATAACCTACAAAAAGGTTCCTTAACCACTTTTTTTCCAATTGGAATATGCTTTCTTCATGTCTTTCAATATCCATAAGGTGGCAAAACTTACATTAGAACATTTTCACAATTTCAATCAACGTGATGATGAATCCCTTCAAATTAATACTATTATATTCAAAAGTACATCATATGAGCTAGCATGTAGACCCTTGAATTTGGAATCATAATTTATTTTTAGTAGCTGACATCTTTCCCCATTAAAATAAAGATCATTGGATAAATAATCTAATTTATTTACATATTTATATGTGGATGTGCATAGATATTATTCATTCATCCTTTCTCATTCAAAGGAACTTAACATATCCCATTCTAAGTATCAAAGTTTTATTCCTCACACAAATGAGGGAGATAAAATATGTAAGGAGCATTATGAATGAAAATGTGTTATTCCTAATATTTATATGACCAATTTACTAATGTTACTTAACATGGGGCCAATCCAAGGTCTAGGTCTTATTAAAAAATCCTAAAGTGAACAAAAAAAAAGAATCCATACCAACATGATTTAAAAATTACCTTATTCATTGGTGGTGCTTATTTTTGGCATGACTATATTGATCCTACACAAGCAAAAACTACTTACAATGTAAGATGTTTACAACAAATTGGTTTGATCTAACAAACTTAAAAAATAAAGGAGGTTGGAAAGACTATTTAGGTAACATAACAATACTAATTTCTTATGGTCCTAAATTAATTCAAACACATGTTTGGGTTATGCCTACCACATATCCATATGCACTTACACTAGGAACTCTTTGGTTATACCAAATGTAAGCTAAAATTGATCCAAATAATAAAGGTATTTATTTTTCTCATGAAGGAAAATTAGTACATATTCTAAATGATAGCATTACTTCTTCTACTGTACATGTAAAACATGAGGAGGAACATGTTATGTACCTTTTAAAATTATCAAATTATGATGAAAACAATGTAATAGATCTATCCTAAGATTTTCAAGCACCGAATAGGGAGATACCTATGACCATCTATTAGATGAGATCATAGAGTAGTCTATTTAAATATTCCAAAAATACCAAAAAATAAAATAAAATAAAAATAACATTTTTGGCACCGACATGTTCTATTGGCTCCTTGGTATTTATGTGTTAGTTCTATGTTAATGGATGGCATATCAATTACTCCTACATACACATGTGTGTCACACTTCTATTTGAGTATGATACAAGCATAAACAGACACATGATCTATTCCTATTTTGGATGTTGGGACTTTCCTCTACTCATGTAATATGGACATTGGGGGAATCCAACTATATGATCATGATACTCACAAGTTATATCATTCTATGGTCTCTCTGCCTTTATCCATGGTTATATCTTACACATGGTACTTGATATGTTATATGCTTGATTTTTTTTCTAACACATTTGATTTATGGTATAATATGATATGTTTATGTTTCTTGTTTATGCTTTCATTTATGTACTTTCTTGAGTGTCTTAACTTGTTATTATCTTTCTTGTTCAAGTATTTAAATAAGCTCCCTTATTTTTGGTCCCCATGTCTATGTGTGATTTCTTTAACATTTGAACACGTCATTGATTATTGTATGTAAATTTGAATTTTTCATATTTTATTTTATGGACATTTTAATAATTCATGTCCATTTAATTATGTGGCATTTAAACATGCCCCTCAGTTTCAGTCTCCTTGGACCACTACCTTTTGACTTCATTTTGAGTGCTCTTGTGTGTGTGTGTGTGATTTTCTAATTGAACTTGTATTGTGTGTGTGTGTGTGTGTTTTTCCATGATAATTATCATGCATCTTAGGCCTTCATGTGATCACTTTTTTCTATACACTTCAATGCTATATCTACCTAGACATGTCCTTTTATATGCTACATGATTACTTTCATAGATTATATAGTTGTATTATCCTTTTGAGATGAGGTAACTAAAAATTTATATTCTTACCTCAACTCAAAGGTGGGAATATCAATGGGGCATGCCATAGATGCATATTTTCCACATTTGGCACATGTTTTAGATTCAGTGGGGACATGTCAGATAGGCATGGTTTCTACACATTCATAATTTTAGATTTAGTGGGGGTATGCTTTAGAAGCATGTTCTCCACATTCATTAAGTATTTGTTACTTATGTCAATTTTAAAATTTAGTGGGGGCATGTCATATAGGCATGGATTCCACAAACTCATAGTTTTAGATTCATTAGGGGTACACTTTGGAAGTATGTTCTCCACACTTATTCACTATTTGGTACTTATATTAGTTTTTAGATTCAGTGGAGGCATGTCATCTAGGTATGGCTTACACACATTCATAGTTTTAGATTCATTGGGGGCATGATTTAGAATCATGTTCTCCACACTCATCTAATATTTGGTACTTACATCAGTTTTTAGATTCAGTGGGGGCATGCTTTGGAAGCATGTTTTCCACACCTATTAAGTATTCAACATCTCTAGATTATAGTGGGGGGCATGTTTTGGAAACATGTCCTCCACATTGGTAATTATTTCATATTTATCCACATTTATTGTGGGTATGCTTTGTAATCATGTTCTCCACACTTAGACATTTTATAAATTGGCCAAAGCTCATAGTTATATGATTCAAATTCAAGTGGAAAAATTGTATACATTGGTATTATTATTATACATATTTTCAACATGAGACATCTAAGGTGAATATATTATGAAATGTGTACCTAATATTGTAAAATCCAAATAAATTAAGATTTAAAAACACTCTATGATATTGTCATCACCCACTAGGATGTATTTTTATGTACTGATATCTAGGATGTACTATTATGAACTGTATTGATCCAATTTACTATAGTATTTGATTCACTTGTTAGGTTGTGGAGCTAAAATATTCACTGATGCAGACATGGAGGAGGTTGCTGAAGTGTCATAGACACCAGCGTCGGTCAGGCCAACTGACGTCGGCAGGATTAGACAAGAAGAGCAATCGACATCGGTCAGGGATCAGTCGACGTCAGTCACCTCCAGGTAGACAGGGACCGATGTCGATCACCTATGCGATTCAAAACTATGAGTGTTACATATAGTTAGTTAACAAACCAATTGTTTGCATGATGAGAGCCAATTTTAGACTCAAAGCTGTGGATCTAATTATTGTAATTAGATGTCTAATTATTGTTTGCATGAGATCTATATAATATACTCATGGGCTATATTGTAAAGTTTTCTAGAGAGTAAGAGAGAAAATATTAGCTCTTTCTGTGTGTGAAGAGAGCATGGTGTGTTCCTCCTAGTGCCACAGTGCCAAGTGTGGGTATTGGTTTGGAGAATCAGAGGGGTTCTTCATGTATGTATGATCTTGGTCAGTAGGGGTGCATGGCTATGTTAGGAGATCTGCATGGTAAGTAAGATCATTGATCTACAAGTGTATGTGTGTGCATGATCCAGGTTTGCAGGTGTGTAGAACCAGATTGATTTGCAGGTGTGCAAGATCAGGGAGGATAGCAACACAACAGGGAGCAGTATCAGGTAGGATCTACTTGGAGTACAGTGTGTACTTGGTTAGAGAGCAAAGAGGAAGGCAAGGTAGTTCCTTCCATTAGTAAGATCATTGGATTGCAAGGTGTTGCAGTTCAGGGGAGATCTACTTGAAGTATGATTGAGTACTTGTGGAGTGCGTGGAGCACTAGTGTACTAGCAGTAGTGGATACTGACTGGTTGGAGGTGAACACCAACTCTGTGTTTGAGTTGTGTGTTGGGACTGTAAGAGAGAGAGCTTTGAGGAAAGAAGTACTATTCACTTGATGTGTGGGAATCCTTTGAGAGGTGGTGAAGAAGAAGAATTGGCATCTTCTTTATTATATTTTTTTCTGTATGAGTATTAATACAAGTTGTGTATTGTCTCTCATATTCTGTGTTGTTTCTGGTTTCTAGTTACTTGTTACTTCTAGTTAATTCCGCATCTTAAGTTGCTTGTATATGGTAATCAATTATGCTTCCTCAAGTTCTTAACAGTTGGTATCAGAGCTAAGGTTGCAGGGAGTAGGTTTTGTGTTTGGTTACAGATCACACTCAGGGGTTTCTGATTGACTGGGAGTATAGCAACGGCAGAAGAAAGTAAGCTGCGAATGGAGAAACTGAATAGCACAAATGGTCACTTACGGTGTTATGGAAAGAAAGAGCAGGTAAATAAAGATTGTTGGTTGGTAGCAGATTAGCATGAAAAAGTAGATGTTGCAGGTGTTGTTGCACAGGATGCTCTGGATAAAGTTGAATCTTGTTTTACAAATTCTGTTGCCTCTTTCCATGTAGCCCCAAGTAGAGGGGTTGGTGAGCCTTGTCAGATTATTGGCAAAGGGGAAGTGTTGCTAAAATTGCAGGTGGCCAACACATGGGTGTTAAAGGAGGTCATGTAGGTCCCAGTCTTGGAGATGTGGCTAATTGTTTCAAGAAAGTTGGGTGATGAGAGATGCACAAGAACTCTCACAGCGGATGCACTTGAATTAGCGGGTGGTAAGAAAGTAGGTATCCTTTATCTATCTACTTATATTACTGATTCTTCTTCTATTGTGAAGATGTGGCTTTGTAGGCTTGGTCACATGAGCAAGAAGGAGATGCATGTTCTTAAGCAGAAGATAGATGTGTTTGATAAACTTAAGAACTAGAAAGCCTTAGTGTTCTTGGAGGAGATGACGGACAAAGACCAGTGGATGAGGCTGGATACTTCTGAGTAGGGCATTTTGGACATGGGTTTTGATTTAAAAGATCTCACAGGTAAAAATTCATCACTCACAGGTGAACACAGTTACCGGCATCGGTCAAGGGGAACCGGCATCGAACAGATAGATGCCGATGTCAGTCATGTGCAAATCGGAGCCGATGGTGTCGGGCAGGGTAAGACTAACGTCGGTCAGGAGGAATGACGTTGATGATAGTAAGACCAATGTCAGTCAGAAGGACCGACGTTGGAAGTAGGTAGACACCAATGTCGGTGGGGTCGGTAGTCAGAACAGGCACATGGAACCGACGTCGGTTAGATGTAGATTGTGTGGTGACCAAGGTCGATCACTGTAACAGATTTTGGGTGGACAGTAAGCTATCAAGGAGTTTCAAATGCCCATATGGAGGACTGAAAGGGTAAGCCTCAAATTCATTGTTCCTCTTCTTTATACTCGTTGCTCACTGCAGAGCAGGAAGGATCCAGGAAATAGTGGGAGCATGGCATGATGAGAATGCAGAACTAAGTGGGAGATTTGGTAGGGTTGCCAGCTGTATGAAATCACAGAGATGAATGGATACCTTAGTTAAAGAATAGAGAGAATGGACACGTGAGATGGAAGACTAGGTCATATGGTCTTGAGGAAGCTGTAAGACAGTGGTACAGGTTTTGACAGGTGGATGACAAGCATGGCTTTAGTCAATGTCAGGTTAACTACTGTGTTTATCTTACCAAGTGGATGATGATAGATACATTATCCTATTACTGTATGTGGATGGTATACTAGTTATAGGTTTAGACATATAGGGTTTTGCTAAGCTAAGGGTAAGGTTAGTTTAGTGGCATGTCATGAGGAATTTGGAGCAGCGAAATTCTTTGGCATGAGAGACATGGAAGATCATAGGTTGATTTTGTCTCCAGTGGGAGTTGATGTGAATCAGGTGTTGGTGAGGTTCAGGATGCAAAATAGGAGCACACTAAGGGCTAGATAGTTCAGTGTCTGAAATCATATGAGGTCTGGTATAGACCTGAGTTTGCCCAAGCAGTGGGTGCTATCAAAAAGTTTGTAGTCAATCCGGGAAGGAAGCACTGGAGGGCAGTTCAGTGGATTCTCAGGTGTCTGAGATGGACCAGTAGCAGGGATTCTCACTATGCAGGGTTAAGTACTTTGGATGTGGCAGGTTACTTGGATGACAGGAGATGTACCACAGGTTGTGTGGTGGTTGATCTTCAAGGATTGACCTTGAAGAGGGATACAAGCCAGGAAATAGATTAGATGGGGTACAAGTATAGGTATAGTGTAGCTGTTTATCTCCAAGTGGGAGATTGTTAGGTTGTGGAGCTAAAAGCTTCACTGATGCAGACATGGAGGAGATTGGAGGAGGTTGTTGAAGTGTCACAGACACCAGCATCAGTCAGGGCAACCTACGTCGGTAGGATTAGACAGGAAGAGCAACCAATGTCAGTCAGGGATTGGCTGGTGTTGGTCACCTCTAGGTAGACAGGGACCGACGTCAGTCACCTGTGCAGTTTAGAACTATGAGTGTTATGGACAGTTAGTTAACGAACTGGTTGTTTGCATGATGAGAGCCAATTTTAGACTCAAAGCTACAGATCTAATTATTGTAATTAGATGTCTAATTATTGTTTGCATGAGATCTATATAATAGACTCATGGGCTATATTGTAAAGTGTGCTAGAGAGTAAGAGAGAAAATATTAGCTCTTTCTGTGTGTGAAGAGAGCATGGTGTGTTCCTCCTAGTGCACACCATGTTGGATACTGACAGTAGTGGATACTGGCAGTAGTGGATATTGACTGGTTGGAGGTGAACACCAACTCTGTGTTTGAGTTGTGTGTTGGGACCTTAAGAGAGAGAGCTTTGAGGAAAGAAGTAATGTTCACTTGAGGTGTGGGAAGCCTCTGAGAGGTGGTGAAGAAGAAGTGGCATCTTCTTTATTGTATTCTTTTATGTATGAGTATTAATACAAGTTATGTATTGTCTCTCATATTCTGTGTTGTTTCTGGTTAATTTCGCATCTTAAGTTGCTTGTATATGGTAATCAATTGTGCTTCTTCGGGTTCCTAACATCACTTTTTGGTATGGTTGAGGTGATTAAATCACTAAATATTTCTAATTTTTAGGTTTAAATTGATTTTATCATCCATCCTTATCAATTTTATAATACCATTTGATTTTGTTCATTCATGTTTACTAAGTTATAAGTATGGTTGAGTTACATGGTTGAGATAATTTCAATGGCTAAGTGGAAATTTACATTTAATCCAATGTTGGGGGCATGTGATTTTACTATCTCTCTCTATCTCCTTAGATATTTTAACTTTATAAATATATATATATATATATATATATATATATATATATATATATATATATATATATATATATATATATATTTGTTATAATCTTAATTTCAGAGTCTTATAATGATACATCTTTCAAATCAACTTGCCAATAGGCAAGGTGGTTACATTGATACATAGGTGTACTCCTAAACCTTTCTATTTTACTTTTAATATTTTTAAGTACTTTCAATTCTAGATTATATGAACTAATTATGTACTTTAACCTACTCTTTGTTACAATTCAATCAACAATAAAGCAATCAAATTGGGATCATATAAAGACAAGGTGCATTATAGACACCCAAGTATGCATTCTTTTCTTTTAAAATAGCAATTTTAGTATAATATTAAATGGGGGGAATGTAGACACTATTTATAAATGATATATCACCTCAATATTGTACACTTGGAAAACTTAGACCTTGGTTATTCCTATCAATTATAAACCTTTCTTACCTTTTAAAGTCTTACATCTTCTCTATATTTTGCCCCTTATCCTATCTCTAAGTCTAACTAGTATTATGTTGATGGCCTAGACCTTTCCTATCTTTCTTTCAAATCTTAAAATCTACTTATATTCCACCTCTACAAGTTTTGATTTTGTAACTAATTTCTTACTCTATAGATACTAACATTCGGGATAGACACATGTATCAACGCTAATGTCCTAACATGATTCAAATGACTAATTCCCTAAAATCATCCAATTTATAAATTAAATGTATCCTAATGGCTGGCAGAAGTGATTTAATTTGAGTTACTTCTCTAAAGGAATTGATATAAATAGAAGATTAACCATCATTTATTCCTCATCTAGAAACTTCTTACCTACTTACCAAGAAACCTATCAAAAGTAAATAAGTGAGAAAAGCTTCTATACTTTATCCTATTGATATATTAGTGATAGGGACAAAAATCTATAGTTTTGAAGTACTGAAGGAGTATCCCAAGAGCTTGATTTACAAAGTTACAATCTAGGTGACTATTGTACTTTATTTGCACATATTACATGATTCACACACAAGACAACATGTAAGGGAGAGCTGCATTAGTCTAAATCCCTCCTCAAATTATTGACTATGTAGATAGTTCTCATTGATGGAGGTTTATTTTGGGTCAATGTGACACCATATGCCCACTAACTCATTTTCCCTCAAGGTCACTATGAATATGAATAACTAGGGTTTTACAAATTCATGAGTGAGAGTCCATGACCCATATCTAAATGCATGAAAGATAACATGAAGTCAAATCCAAAATCATCTAGGTGGTTGTATCCTTTTCTGATATGTATTCCATATAGGACACTTGTATTAAGATCAGATAAAAGAGTCAATATAACCTTCCCAAGTTGACCTTAGTGTCTATGACTCTAAAAGCATAAAATACAAAATCTGATGACTATTATAGAATCCTTTTCTAGTCTAATTTCTACCTATTCTAAATCTAAAATTAGAATAGAATTAGAACAAGATAATTACATTACTTCTATTTCATTTATATACTTAGCATAGTTTTACTTACTATTTTTAGCCTATCTTGGTTAAGAAATTTAATGTATATTTATATATGAATTTAGCACCCAATTTACCTATTGTAGATATGATCATCACCCTTGTGTATTGTCATTTATATATTCTTAACCCTCTTTAATCTAAGTAAAATTGAGAGTCCTCCAATTTATAGTTAAACACTTGGAAAAGTAACACAAATTGAAAATATTCACTTAGATCTAGATTTATATTTGAGGTTTGATTTTTTATTAAGATTGATGATTCATTATTCTCATGAAAATAAATATTGAATTAATAATCTGAAATTAGATAGAGAAATTTATTCTCATGGCCTCTCTAACCAATATAATTTAGGAGATATCAAATTTTTAGGAAGATTTATTTTAAGGGTAAATATTATCCATGGATGTGTGGAACTTATTATAGCCCAAATTTACACCCTTGGAAGGTAGTTAAAGCCTTCCATATTTTGGATAACATGGAGACAATACTAGGTTGTGGGTAGCCTAATGTTGGATTAAATTTCTAGGTTATATGGCTAGCTATCCTTGATGTGTCACTTAGGCTCATTCATTGATCTACCAACTTGTTAGGAAAAGGGAGAGAAACCTACTCTAATATAAGTGATGCATCAAAATAAGTTGACCACTATCAACCAGCTAAAAGTGTACATCAACCATGTGACTAACCTAAAATAAACACTACTCCTAATCTACCTCTCTACATTAGCATTTCACATGAAGGTTTTGAAAAATGCTTGGGCTAGGAAGACTAGTCAAGAGGTCATATAATGACACTAATGAATATACAATTCAATCAACCTTAAAATCTCACTTGAAAACTTTAGAACACTGTAAAAAATATTTCAAACTAAATATGAATTCTATAAAAGGATAACATGCTAAGGAAGCAACGTTAATCACTTGACAAGATCAACTAGTCATGCACACACATTGAAACTAGTCAAAGGAGGGGGTAAAATTAAAAGTTTCTCATTGATCAGAATCTTGAAAATGGGCAAGGATTCACCATACCTAGGTTGAGGATACATACATATACTATCAAGGATGAATTTATAGAGAAGTGAGAGAGAAGAAGAGAGAAGGGCATAAGAGAGAGAGGTGATAAGTGTCAAATAAGAGTTACATTTAAGAAAGGAGGTATGAAACTACCTCAACAAGTCTTGAAGGACATGTGTTGCCTTCTTGAATATTCATCATCCTCTAAGTGGTGTGGGAGTCTTCATGCTTTCTTGACACCTTATCTTCTTCTTTAAAACTGCCCCTTCTCTTAGCATGTGATGGATAAATGGCTCACTTTAGTCATCAAGTAGTGTTGATTCACCTTCTACCCCTACTCTTAATAACTTGCATCAGTTTAGAATATCTTCAAATTGACATTTTAATGATGATTACACCTCTCAGGTGTCTTGAAGTCCAATTTGTCCTACTATGCCAATCTTTACCAAATGGCCCAAAACTTAAGTTCATCTTTACCAATTCATTCTCTCTCCATGGATGGAATATTTATATCATATCAGACCTAAAACAACTCATTTTGAGGCCTCAAATTCTCTCCAATACTTCATTTTGCACCTTAAGCTCTCATTAGACCTCAAATCCTTGTAACCTCCTTGTGTAAAATAATGTGCAAATGATCTTGGGAAACTAAAGATATTTTTTAGCACCCATTATCCCATTACATCTCCATGTCAAATTTCATGTCCTGTATCTAAGTGGAAGTACACTTTTTTATCTCATTTCTATCCTAAATTAGGCCTCAATTAGGCCTCCATGCCTTGGAACTAAGTTTTATCTTAAAATAACTCCCACACATGTGAAAACTTAAAAAATTGTGCGAATAAATTGTATAACCATGTGACCATGCTTCATGCCAAATTTGAGCTTCTGAAACCCTATACAAATCTATGAACCATGAAATTGTCAAAACCCTAGTCTATGTGCTTGAACAAGCTTGAGAGGTAGTTGAGGTGGTTTTCCAAGTAGTTTACAGGTTCTAACACTTGTAAATATTTATTTTAGGACTGAAACATCATCATACAACTCAATATGTTGAATATATGTCTCTTGAAGTGCTCAATAGGTCTTAATATAGGTTCTTTGGCCAGTACAATAGTGCATTTCTCACATTATTGACCAACTTAATGACTTTGTGTCTCATATACCATTGTATGAGACCTAAGTATTTTGGATAAACCTCTACTCTTGATTTTGAAACCACTCCTTACTTTGCACCCTCACAAACAAGCCTATAACCATGCTTATAGGCCTATTCTGTACACTTGTGCCTTCAAATGTACTATTAAGTGTGTCATTCAAGTGTCCATGGGAGTTTTAAGGGTCATTAAAATCATTTCCAATCCAAATTAGTCCATATGAAGGCATTAAAACCATACTTTGTCTCATAAAGTTCTTTAGGAGGGTTTAACAAGGGTTTTAAAAGCTTACTATCTTAAGGATGGTTCATAAAGCATAGGGGGATAATCTCAAAAAAATAATAGAAAGTGGGATTAGGGAGACCCATCCAACATACCCTATGAGTATAAGATACCATGCAAACTCTCCATGCACTTCTAAGCAAAAGAAGATGACCTTCAAACTCTTTCTCAAGGTAAAAACATGATTTGGTGAGACCTTCAACCTTAGGGATGATTCGTATAAGTATGTGAATTATAATTTGAACCAATTCCAAGCATACAAGTTTATAAACCATATCTATCTCCTCCAATCACATTGTGTCACCATGCAACTCTTTCAAAGAGTTTTGAGCAATCAAAGATAGCCTCTCGGGCTAGTTAGCTAAATGGGGACTGAAGGCAAGGTTTGGTAAGAACAAGGCTCCTTGGACTACAAAATTTTGGTGTTAAATACTTTTATGGTGTTTTAAACACTCTTACCCAAATTTTAATATGTTATTCTTCATATCTCTATGTGTCAATATGCTCATTTTGATCTCATTGACCATAGCAAGCCTTCAAGGGTTTTAGGTATTGTAGGTCTCTTAAGCCCTCATAGTTGAGTTTTCCATTTTGATCCTTCACTACAAACCTCACTTTAAATGAGAATAATTTTCATGTTTTATACCACCTCTATTTTAAATCCTAACTTTCATTTACCTAGGCATTGGTCTTTTTTAATGGTGTCTTCAAGCAGACCTATAAGTCCTTGCTTGTAGGTATCTTGAATATGTGAATGCAGGGTTCAAAGTGATTTTTTTTAATCACTTTCTTTAATCACTTATTTTGGGTATTTTTTACCCAAAATTACTCTTTTCCCTTTTCCATTCACTCACCTAAACTCCAATCGCACAAAATGCACTATATCCTCTCTTCAAGATTGAAACCATCTTACTTACCTGAGCAAACTTGTAGGTCATCATTTAGTTTTTTACTTAATTTTTGGGGTTTAAGACATCTATTACAAATCCTTGAACATTAAATGATATTTTATAAAAAAATTAGGACACAGTGTCCTCTTTTAAAACTCTAAAACCTCCCCAAGACTTCACATGTTCACATACATACATACTCTATCTCATATCCTACCTATAGATTGTGATTGGGTGTCTAAATAAAAAAAATTTAAATAAAACATTTTCAATTGAGTCCCTGATAGCTTTATTACCTTAACCACTATTTTAAATTGCCTTCATAATCCTATTAGCTTCTTTATTTCTTAGATACCCTTTGAACAATTCATTTAGTCACCACAAATGATGTCTTTTTTATTTAGGCTTGTAGATGCATATTAGGATGTCTTGAGCATTGATTTTCAACCATACTTATTAATTTTTTTTAAACCTATCCAAATATATAAACAATATCTTTACTTAATTACTCAAGTCTTCAACACCTAATCTTGATGCATATTTCATGAAATGCAGACCTACATGTCTACAAACCTATAGGTCTGTATTTTTATGCCTTAAGCCTTTTATGATGATTGATTTGATCTCTAAAATATTTAAAATGTTATTTCATTTCATAATTACATTTATTCATGATTTCAAGACCCTTATACATATTTGGCAATGCAAGATCACACTTTCTAAACTCACTTTATGTAGGCAACTTTAAAACACGATCTTCTTGCTAGGAATATTAATGCCACTTAGAGGACTGGTATGAAATATTAAATCATATTTAATGATATTGAAATTGATGTTAAAATGATAGGAAACATGTAACCACCACCTTATATAAATTTAACCCTATAGAATCTTTTAAAACTTTAAGAAACCATGACTTTACTTACAGACTATGTAAAAGAAGATTTTCCTTGCCAAATCAGACTCACGCATGCCAAGTGTGGCTTATAAAAGCAAATTAAATGTGTGTAAAAACCATACACACCTCATTCAATTTATATTATGCATTTAACTTGCTTTAAACTATCATTCCAAGGAGAAAAATGAGCCTATGGGGTTTCTAAGGAGCTTTACATCACCCTGGAGTCTTAGTGATTATTCATAAAGGAGAGGGGATGGATCTACAAACCAATGTCACAAAATTGAAGGTTTTAGTACCTATAACATTTCCAAATATCTCATTGTCCAAATTTATCTCTCTTGGATCTACCATACACATGAAAACTACCTTTGTGAGCTTGTGAAGAGAGCGATGGAGGGAAGGAATCAATTTCTGGATTCCTAAGACCTATACCTACAAACCAAGCATTAATTTCCCCTTTGAGAGTTTAAAATACACTCTTTAAATATTTTTCACCTAAATATGATCTCTCATGTTCATACAAGTGACTTAAAACTACCTCTTTAGAGTGATTTCCTTTAAAACTAAAGTCATCTGACACCTATGATGTACATGGAAGTTATAAAATTGTTTAAAAATATTGGACAAATCTATTTGTATGTATTATTCATATTTAAAGATTTTACATACATTGGATTTATCCAAAAACCTCCTTTTTCATAAAACTTTACCTTAAAGTGGAGAACAACATGAATGAGAAGTGGATTGGTACTGAAGCACTAATATGCCCAGTAATTAGGGCCCCGGTGAACACTATCTATCAGTCTAGTGGGTAGCTGGTGAGGATCCCCAGGCTAGCTAGTAGTTGGTAAGGAGGGCAAGGATGGGATGGGGATGGGATGGGATGGGAGATAGGGGTTTCTAGGGGGTCTAGATAAGGGGCTCGTCGGCACTCCCCCGCCCCTATAGAGATTTAGGGAGGGGGAGAGACTCCCCCGCCCCTATAGAGATACAGGGAGGCCGGGGCTAACCCCCTAGATATATTTCTAGTTGGCACCCCCTATCTATATCTGGGCTCATAGTTCCTCCCCCATAGGGGTCCAAAGAAACTCCCCATATATAGAGAGAGGGGGGGGCAAGCCCTATAGATCTATCTGGGTTCGATCTATCAAAAGAACATTAACTCCTCCAAACCAACATGAAATGTTTATACAAGTTGATTAAGTGGTAAAGTGATTTTTAGATTAAGTGGTAAAGTGATTTTTAGATACACATAATAACCTATGACACCATTTAAAAAAACCTCTTCTAATCATGACATGACTAGACTAGTCTAAGATAAAGACAAAGTATAACCTTAATTCTATCAAATTAACCTTAATCTTTCTAATAAGACCTTAAAAGGACTATTGAAAGACCAAATAATGCATGAAATGGTCTAGAATAAGAATGTTAAGACACTAGAATAAATTTTATACCCTTATGGGTTGACATTTTGACCTTGGAAGTCAAAATTGGTCAATAATTTGGTGATTCATAGGGGTAGCATGCTTGCAATGCTGACTAGACCAATAGCTTTGTCCTTCTATTGGTAAATGGAGTCACTTGCACTCAAACTCATACTTGATCAGACCTTGACCAAGATAAAACAGATTTATTTGACCTCAAAACACATAGAAAATAATGACAACACACAAATCAAAGGAAACAAAACACACACATGCCAACAAGCACTTAGGTAACACAAGACACACTAAAAGCAACTAGTATATACAACTGACCTAAAAATAACTTCCTCCACCTAGATCAAATGGTAATCTTATAAGATACTTTAATCCATGAAGTGGAAAATTACAAGAGGCAATATGCCTCTTGGATCTTGATCTTGTTATCTTCATCATCCTGTTGATTTCTAATCCTTTTGGCATGATTTAAAGTGAAGTAACAACAACAAACCAATTTCCTATGAATGCATATTCACCTTGTACCTCAACACTTACCTCATGTTTCTTGACATCACTTTAAATATGCTCTAGTCTTTCAATAATATCTACCAAATTAACTTTATCTTCACCATAGTTCTGACTAAGCATGTTTAGACACTCAATGTCTTGATGAAGTTAAAAATGGTGATGCCATTCTTAAACTAGTTATTTAAGAGATAAAAATTTGTTGAGGCCTCCTTGATGTCTTATAGAGAGAACCACTTCTTTAATTTCCTCAAATTGATCTATAAGATATGTGGCCTCTTAATAAATTCAAACTCATTACAAATGTTAGATTACTGCTACCACACATGTCTTCACCATCTTCTTAATTAGCATCTTGATAGGAAACATCATGAATTACTTCCTTACCTTCCTCTTTAGGATCCAAAATATTATCAAGAACTTCATATAATTATATAAGATCATGATACAAATACAATTTTACCTTATCAAGCTCATTAATAGCTACAACTTCTTCAACTGACTCTTCTTTAAGAGTATCATATTAAGAAATAACTACAACTAGATTAAGAAACCCTTTTAGAGTTTCCACTAGATCAAGTAGTACTTCTTCATCAAGATAATATTTCTCTTGCACATTTTAAATATTATAAGGGGAATCTAATTGAATTTATACTATATCAAGCTCCTCAAAGTCATTAATAGGTTATAAGAACAGCCCTTTTTGATTATTTATAACTTCCTTGTCATGGTCAACTAACTGATTAACTACTGCAACCAATTAAATTATTTCACCTTATTCATTTTCATGCTCAATCACACTAATGTAAGATCTTAAAACAATCCAACATCTCTTTTATATTTTGTTACAACTTCTTCAATAATGTCTTGATCATTCTTGAGGGTATCTTCGTGGTCATCTTAGAAGGGATTACAGCCAACTAATCATAATCCTCACTCATTTCTTTCTCATCATTACTAAAATTTAAATTTCCATTATTCTCACCAAGGGTAGTACTAATATAAAATCATATTCAAACACAATTGAGATGTCTTCATCATGATTGTCCATGGATTCATTTTCAATTGGATACTCTTCTTCAATATTCCAAACCATAGGCTCTTATTTCAAAGGGGAGATGGTATAAGGGAAAGAGATTTCACTAGGTTTATTGACACTTAAAAGAGTGTATTTATAATTAGGGACTTTGAAATACTTCTTTGGAAGCTATTGAGGAATAGGAGAAAACCCTTATGCTAAGACTATCTCATTTTATCTTTCCATTATTGAATTATCTTCTCTAGGTATAATATACCTTGATTTTGTTGGACAATTGGGACTTGAGGATTATTTAAATATCTTGTGCTCTTGAAAAACCTTCTAACATGACAATACTATCCATCCCCTACTCTTAAAGAGTCTCTCTCCAACTTGGTCAGGCTTCTATGAAATTTTATCTTTTTTGGTCTTATGTGGGCATAGGAGAAGATTCATCCACAAGAGTTGGCATAGTGTAACTAATAATAATAGTCTAATAATGACTCCAAGATGAAGTGATCTTTGTTTTTTTAGGAAGGATATGAGTATATTGAAGGAGACTTGGAACACAAGGAAGTTAACTAGGAGTAAAAAATGATGATTGAGGTTGCTTCGATTGGATCCTTGATTCTCCCACCTCACTAATCTATCTACCCACCATTGGATTAAGGTTATCATTTAATACAACTCATTAGTCATAACATATTGGTTTTATTATCCAACTACTACCCACTTATACATCAACATTTGTACTAACTTCCTCATCTTCTCTATGAGGTGAAAATGGATCACATATCCAAGTTCTACTCTTTACTCCCATTTTCTCATTACCCTTTTAGACTTTAGCATTTTTTTTTTGAGTACCAATAAGGATGTGGTAGGGTAAATATAATTTTGAGTTTGATTTGGAGTAGGAGGATGTGAGTATGACTATTGCGAGACTTGGTAAGATTGTTGAGGTATATAATTTGAATAATATGAAGGAAAAGTAGGATAATCATAAGACTAATATGGTTCATGATAAGGTTGATAAGTATCATGAAAAGGCTAGTATAGATCATTTTAGGCTTAATAAGGAGGTATAACACACAAATTATCTTCACACACAACCATCAAAATCCATTAAGTAGACAAAATCAATAAAAATCATCAACAATTATTTGAAATAAGTACATGGGTTATTAGAACCAACTAATTAAGCTTGGAGTCACCATTGATGTTTTGAATGCCTCCAAAGGCTGATATGTAAAAGGAAAAAACCAAAAATTCTTTAACCACTTTGTACCTTGGTCCCACCAGGCATGCCAAAAATTTATAGCCTAATTTTTCACCCTTGGAAGGTAGTTCAAGCCTTAAAATTTTGGGGTAACATGGAGTCAATCCTAGTCTATGGGTAGCCTAATTTTGGATTGAATCTCTAGGTTATAGGGCTATCTCCCCTTGATGTATCACTTAGGATCACTGACTAAGCTACCAAATTTTTAAGAAAAGGGAGATAAACCTACTCTAATATAGGTTATGCATAAAAATAAGTTGGCCACTACCAACTACCTAAAAGTGCACATCAACCATGAGACTAACTTGAAATAAACACTACTCCTAATCTATCTCTCTACATTATCATTTCACATGAAGGTTATGAAATATGCTTGGGATAATAGTAATAATAAATAGGTCATATAATGGTACTAATTAATATACAAATCACTCAACCTTTAGTTATCACTTAGACACTTCACAAGACCTAAAAAGAAGATTTCAAACTGAATATGAATGCTAGAAAATGACACCATGCCAAGGAAGCAAAACTATTCACTTGAAAAGATAAAATATTCATGCACACACATTAAAACCATTCAAATAAGGAGGTAAAACCAAAATTTTCTCATTTATCAAAGGCTTGAAAATGGGCATGGCTTTGCCATAGCCAGGTGGAGGATACATACATAGCCAATCAAGGTTGAATTTATAGAGAAGTGAGAGAGAAGAAGAGAGAAGGGTGTAGGAGAGATAGGTTAAAAGTGTCAAACAAGGGTTAAATCAATAAATTAGGTATGAAAATATCATAATAGGTATTGAATGACATGTGTTGACTTCTTGAAATTACATCATCCTCCAAGTGGCATGGGAGTCTTCAAGTTTGCGTGACACCTTATCTTTTTCTTCAAAACTACCCCTTCTCTTGGATTGTGATGGAAAAATGGCTCACATTGTCATCAAGTAATGTTTATTCACCTTCTTCCTTTATTATTTATAACTTACGTTAGTTTAGAATATATTAAAACTAACATCTCAATGATGATTACATATCTTAAGTGTTTTGAAGTCCAATTTGTCCTATTATGCCATTCTTACCCAAATGGATCAAAACTTGAGTTAATATTAAACAATGAATTATATATCCATGGATGGAATATATATATATATATATATATATATATATATATATATATATATATATATATATATATATATATATATATATATATATATATCACATCAGACTTAAAAAAACTCAATCAAATGCCTCAAACTCTCTTCAAGACTTCAATTTTCACCTTAAGCTCTAATTATCCCTCAAATCCTTATAGCCCTAAAAACATACAAACCTCATTCTATATAATAATTTACAGAAGATATTGAGAAAATGAATATATTTTTTATTTTTTATTATCCCCTTTCATCTCCATGTAAAATTTCATGACCCATCTCTGAGTAGAAGTACACTTTTTCATCTAATCTCTCTCCCCAATTAGGCATCCCTGCCTAGAAATTGAGTTTTGGATCAAACTAAATACCACACATGTAAAACCTAAAAAAAGTGTTTGATTAAATTTTAGGACTTTATGACCATGATTCATGCTGAATTTTATATTTTGAAACCCTGTACATATGTATGAACCATGAAATGGTCAAAACCATAGTCTAGGTGCCTGAACAAGCTTGAGAGGCAGTTGAGGTGGTTTCCCAAGTAGTTTTTAGGTTTTGAATCTTGGAAATAGTTTTTTTAGGCCTAAAACATCATCATACAACTCAACATGCTGAATATATTCCTATTTAATTACTCAATAGGTTAGCATATAGGCTCTTTGGCTAGCACAATAATACATTTCTCACCTTCTTAACCAACTTGATGACTTGGATGGCTCATATACAATTTTATGAGACTTTAAAATGATTTTTGTTGATATTATAACCTTTTTAAAGTCTTGATATACCTTTAATATTTATTTTGAATTCACTCCTTATTTTGCACCCTCACAAACAAGCCTACAACCTTGCTTTTAGGCCTATTCCATACACATGTACCTTTAAATATACTATCAAGTGAATCATTTAGGTGTCCATGGGAGTTTTTAAGGTCACTAAAATAATTTCAAATCCAAATTATTCCATTTTAAGTCATTAAAACCATCCTTTGTCTCATTGGGTTCTTTAGGAGGGCTTATCTAGGATTTTAGAAGCTTACCATCTTAAGGATGGTTCATAAAGCACAAGGGGATAATATCAAAAAAAAAAAAAACATAAAGTGGGATTAGGGATACTCCTCAAACAACCCCTATTATTTTTATCTTCCATGAAAACTCTCCATGCACTTATAGTAAAAATAAGATGATCCTCAAACTCTTTCTCAAGGTAAAAACATGATTTGGTGAGACCTCTAGTCTTAGGGATGATTCATATAGGTATGGGAGTGATAGGTTGAAAAAATTCCAAGGATATGAGGTTATAAACCCTATATATCTCCTCAAATCACATTTTGTCACCATGCAACTCTTTAAAATATTTTTGAGCAACCAAAGATAACCTCTCAAGCTAGTTAGTTATGTGGGGACTAAAGTCAAGGCTTGGTAAGAACAAGACTCCTCAGATTGTAAAATTTTATTTTTAACTACTTTAATGGTGTCTAAAAAACTCTTCACCATATTTTAATATGTTCTCCTTCATATCTCTATATGTAAATATGCTCAATTTGATCTTATTAACCATAGTAGGCCTTAAAGGGGTTTAGGTATTGTAGGTCTCTTAAGCCCTCACAGTTGAGTTTTCCCTTTTGATCCTTCACTAAATACCTCACCTAAAATGAGAATACTTGACATGTTTTTGACCACCTCCAATGGAAATCCTAACTTTAATTTACCTAGGCATTGGTATTTTTTAAGGTTGTCTTCAAGCAGACCTGTAGGCCCCTACCTATAAATATCTTGATTGTGTGAATGCAAAGTTCAAAGTGATTTTATTTGAATAACTTTATTTTTTCAGGGAAACCTAGAACAATAAACATGCTCCGATCCCTACTGAGTCAGGATCTTGCTCTACCAATTAGAACACATATGATTACTTCTTGTATTAGCAACTAAACACGGAATTATACCAGAATCAATAAGTAACTAGAAGTATGAAACGACACAGGAATTGGGAGACAATACACAATTGTATTAATAATCACTCAGAAGAATATACAATAAGGAAGATGCCACTTCTTCCTCCACCTCAAAGGTTCGCCACGCCTCAAGACTTTCTTCCCTCTCTCTCTTGGTCACAACAATCAAATCTAATATAGAATTTATGTTCACCTCTCCAACCAGTCAGTAACACGCTGCCAGTTCACCAAGTACACAACTATACTCCAAGTAGATCTCCTGCTCTCTGCTGCTACCTGCAAATCACTAGACCTTACTCACCATGTAGATATCTCTACACCCCTGAAGAACCCTTGCCCTTGCCTCACCAAGTCCTTATGATTCTTCAACCAGTACCCTGGTGGATCAGCTCCTTGACCTTGTAGACCTTGCAACTCTCCCTGATCATACACACTCAGCACCCCTTTGGAACTAGGAGGAGCTACACTAGCTCTCTCTAAAAGCTCTATGGCTTTCTAGCACACTTTTACAATACAATCATGAGTCTATTATATAGATCTCATCCAAACAATAATTAGACATCTAATACAATAATTAAATCCATAGCTCTCAGTCCAAAATTAGCTCTAAACATGCAAACACTTGGTTTGTCAACCAATTGCCCGTAATATACTCACATTCAAACCACACAGGTGACTGACGTCGGTCCCTGTCTGCCTGGGGGTGCCAACGTCGATTGATCTATGACCAACGTCGGTTGCTTCTTGTCTCCTTCCTGCTGATGCCGGCATCTGTGACACTCTGCAACTCTTCATCCTCCATAACTTTTCCTGTTTGCATCCTGGTGAAGCTTTTAGCTCCACAGCCTAACAATCTCCCACTTGGAGATAAACAGCTGCACCTATACCTGTATATGTAGCCCATCTAATCTATTTCTTGGTTTGTATCCCTCTTCAAGATCAACCCTGAAGACTAACCACCACACAACTGTGATGCTATACCTGTCATTCAAGTAACCTGCCACATCCGAACCTACACATCCATGTAGTGAAGAACTTGACCCTACATAACAAGAATCCCTACTGCTAGTCCCACTGAACTACCCTCCAGTACTCCTTCCCCAAATTGGCTCCATACTTTCTGACAACCCCCACTGATTGGGAAAACTCAGGCCTACAATAGACCTCATGTGATTTCGAACCCTGTTTCAAGCTAAGCTTGAACTGTCCAGCCATTGGTGTGCTTTCTGATTCTGCATCCTGTGTAATGAACCTCGCCAACACCGTCTTCACATCAGCTCCCACTGGAGATAAAATCTCCATGACTCTTATGCCAAAGAATTTTTCTGCTCCAAATTCTCCATGACATGCCTCTAAACTAACCTTACCTTTTAGCTCAGCAAATCCCTGTATGTACAAAACCTGCTAGCAAACCATCCACATACAGTAACTGGATAATGTCGCGACTCATCATCCACCTGGTAAGAATAAAATCACAATAGTTACACTGACATTGACTGAAGCCATGCTTAGTCATCCACCTGTCAAAACCTATACCACTGTCCTGCAGCTTTTTCAAGACCATATGCCTTGGCCTTCCATCTCTTGTATCCATCCACTCTCTTCTCTAAAACGAGAATCCATTCTGTCTCTCAGTGCTTTCTTCTAGCTGATAACTCTACCAACGAATACCTATTCGGTTCTTCTCCAAGGACTCACACTCCTCATCCATGCCAAGCTCCCACTGTATCTAGATTCTACCTGCATTGCCTCTTCACATCTTCCTGGTTCTCGACCATCAGTAAGCAATATAAAGAAGGTGAATAATGAATATGAGGTTCACTTACCCTTTTTGACCTCCATATGAGCATTTGAGACTTGTTGACAGCTTGTTGTCCACCCAATATCCGTTCCAGTGACCGATCTCAGCCATCTCCCAGTCTGCTCCTGACCGATGTCGGTTCCCTGCACTGACCCTGACTACCGACGTCGTCTCCCTGGCCGATGCCAGTATCCTTTCTACCGACGTCAGTTCCTTCATGACCAACGTCAATCTTCCTATTGCCGATGTCGGTTATTCTCTGATCGATGCCGGTACATGTGTTCGCCTGAGAGTGATAACTTTTTACCTATGAGCTCTCCATGGATCAAAATCCTAATCAAATCAACCCTGCTCTGCTCAGAATAATTTAGTTCCCTCACATGATCTCTGTCTGTCATCTCCTCCATGAACACCAAGGCTTTCTAGTTCTTTAGCTTGTCAAAAACATCTGTCTTCTGCTTCAGAACCTGAATTCTCCTTCTACATATGTGACTAAGCCTATGAAGCCACATCTCTGCAACAGAAGGTGAATCAGTAATATAAGTAGATAGATAAAGGATACCTACTTTCTTACCACCATCTAATTCAAGTGTATCCACTATGAGAGTTACAGTGCATCTTTCATCACCCAAATTTCCTGAAGAAATTAGACTCATCTCCAAGACTGGTACCTGC
Organism: Torreya grandis; assembly: GCA_037957365.1. NCBI lineage: Eukaryota > Viridiplantae > Streptophyta > Pinopsida > Cupressales > Taxaceae > Torreya > Torreya grandis. The sequence goes on from JARHVA010000435.1 coordinate 2,166,601, forward strand.
ATGACTTCCTTCAACCACTATGTGTCGTCCATCTACAATTTCAGCTTCACTTCTCCTTTGCCAATTCTTTGACAAGGCTCTCCAGCTCCTAAATAAATCTCTCCAAAGTCTCCAAAGACATACCCATGAAAAGATGCTCTATTTCAAACTGCATGGAAAGAGGCAAAAGAATCTGTGAACCAAGATTCCACTTTATCCAGAACATCCTGTGCAACATCACCTACAACATTTGCTCCTCCCTATTGATCTGCAACCAACCAACAATCTTTATTTACCTGCTCTTTCTCTCCATCAATCAGACCATTCGTGCTATTCAGTTTCTCCATTCGTAGCTTACTTCCTTCTGCCATTGCTATACTCCCACTCAATCAAAAACCCCTGTGAGTAACATGTAATCAACAAACACTACCAGATCTGAAACCACCTGTTATTAACCCAACCAAAAGCTCTGATACCATGTGTCAGGGAAACCTAGAACAATAAACATGCTCTGATCCCTACTGAGTCAGGATCTTGCTCTACCAATTAGAGCACATATGATTACTTCTTGTATTAGCAACTAAACATGGAATTATACCAGAATCAATAAGTAACTAAAAATATGAAACCACACAGGAATTGAGAGACAATACATAATTGTATTAATAATCACTCAGAAGAATATACAATAAGGAAGATGCCACTTCTTCCTCCACCTCAAAGGTTCGCCACACCTCAAGACCTTCTTCCCTCTCTCTCTCGGTCACAACAATCAACTCCAATATAGAATTGATGTTCACCTCTCCAACCAGTCAGTAACACGCTGCCAGTTCACCAAGTACACAACTATACTCCAAGTAGATCTCTTGCTCTCTACTGCTACCTGCAAATCACTAGACCTTACTCACCATGTAGATATCTCTACACCCCTGAAGAACCCTTGTCCTTGCCTCACCAAGTCCTTATGACTCTTCAACCAGTACCCCAGTGGATCAGCTCCTTGACCTTGCAACTCTCCCTGATCATACACACTCAGCACCCCTTTGGAACTAGGAGGAGCTACACTAGCTCTCTCTAAAAGCTCTATGGCTTTCTAGCACACTTTTACAATACAATCATGAGTCTATTATATAGATCTCATCCAAACAATAATTAGACATCTAATACAATAATTAAATCCATAGCTCTCAGTCTAAAATTAGCTCTAAACATGCAAACACTTGGTTCGTCAACCAACTGCCTGTAATATACTCACAGTCAAACCACACAGGCGACCGACGTTGGTCCCTGTCTGCCTGGGGGTGCCGACGCCGGCCGATCTATGACCAACTTCGGTTGCTTCCTGTCTCCTTCCTGCCGACGCCGGCGTCTGTGACACTCCGCAACTCTTCATCCTCCATAACTTCTCCTGTTTGCATCCTGGTGAAGCTTTTAGCTCCACAGCCTAACATATTTGATCACTTATTTTAGGAATTTTTTACCCCAAATGAGTCTTTTTACTTATCCATTCACTCACCTGAACTCTAATCTCACTGAGTGCATTATATCTTCTCTTCAAGATTAAAAACCAACCTGCTTACCTAAGCAAACTTGTAGGTGATCATTTAGTGTTTGATTTCTTTTTTGGGTTTTAAGACATCTATTACAAATAAGTGAACATTAAATTATCTTTTTCATATTTTTGAGGACTTAAGTTTCTCATTTTAAAACTTTTCAACCTCCCCAAGACTTCACATCTTCACAAACATACATACTCTATCTCATGATCTATACCTACAAACAAAGCATGGATTTGAACTATGGATGTTGAAAAGACACTCTTGAAACTATTTTCACCTAAATATTATCTCTCATGTCCATAAAAATTACTTAAAACTACATATTTTGAGTGATTTTATAAAAAACTAAAGTGATATGACATCTATGATGAACATTATAGTTATATAACTCCTTTACTATCTTGGATAAAGCTAGTTTTATGGATCATTCATCTCGAAATCTTTGTCATATGTTAGAGTTAGCCAAGAACCTTTTTTTATTCATAAAAATTTACCTTAAAGTTTTCAAAATAGCATTAACTCCTCCAAACCAATATGAAATTTTTATACAAGTTGATTAAGTGGTAAAGTGACTTTAAGAGACACCTAATAGCCTATGACACCATTTGACCAACCCTCTTCTCCTCATGACATGACTAGACTAGTCCAAGATAAAAATAAAGTAATACCTTAATTTTATCAAATTAACCTTAATATTTTATAATAATACCTTAAAAGGACTATTGGAAGACCACATGATGCATGAAATGGTCTAGAACAAGGATGTTAAGACATGATAGGCAAGTTTATACCTATAGGGGTTGAACTTTTGACCTTGGGGGTTAGAATTGGTCAACATAACTAACCATGAATATCATAATTTATTATCCTAATGTTACCCCTTTATCAATGTTTTGTATTGTTAACATGACCTCCTGCATTCAATAAACTTTACAAGATGATATGTACATTTGATACATATATTTAACATATCTTGTTATATTAGAACATCTATTTTACATTAGGGGCATGCCATTTATCCCTATATTTATTTTTCACTTGGGATTATTATATCTTTATCATCTCCTTGAGTTTATTACTATAATATGTATCTATTGCACATAAAAACAACATTGGAGCATATTTTGTTTCCATTTTAAATCATCCTCATATGAGTATGTGCACACCTTCTGAACATTACATGATATTATCTACTATATATGATTTAACATGGATGTATTTTCCATATATATTCTCACCTAAAAGTGGGGCATAGATATAATTTAACCTCAATTTATATCATCATACTCCCTAGAGTTATATCTCTCCATTAACTTTTACATGAAATTATTTATTCAGTGTGGGTGCACTTGGATGTGTTACTTGCCTATATTACACTTTAAATTTATATGGAGATATTTTAAAATGGTTATATATGTTATTTATAAGGCTTTTATATTACAATATTTTTACATACATGCTCTTATGGGATTTTTTCAAGGATTTTCAAATATTTGGCTATATATTGTTATGACCCATGGTGATTTTAAATCATTATTTTGGGATGATTGATTGTAGGAGTAGGTTTGATAATCCCTCACCTCAAAATTAAGATTCTCACAATATTATTTCAATAATTTTAAATATGGAATATAATTGAGAAAACATAATTGAGCAAAGAGATTGAGTGAATTTGAGAAAAATGAGAGCACCAAAAATTGTCCAATTATTTAATTCCTTGATCAAGAAGTGGATTGGTTATCAGAACTCCCTAATATGTCTTAGATATGTCTGGGGATTGTATAAAACAATAACTAGAATAATTATAAAGAAATTTGATTTTTATACTTATGACAACACAATTTGAGCATGACCATGTGTAATCTCTCTTATGCTCATTTTTCAACTTGTATTTTTTAAAGCTACTATATTTGTAATTATTTGATATAACTTTAACTACTTGCTAAGAAAATGCCATTGTTGACAAGTATACCATATTTTTTTATCAATCAAGGTGTGTATGGATGCATGTGAAAGTGGCATCCTTTTCTCCTTAGGTAAGTCAAAGTGCGTATTTAAATTATGTATTGTTTTTATTTTCACAAATGTATGTAATTACTAGCATATGAAAATCAAATTAGAGACATTATGTAAACACATAATTTTGGTACAAACCTTATTACTAAAATTTTATTAATATATATTTATATATATGGATCATTGGTTCGATTAGACTCGTATTGGTGTTCGTATGTATCTTATTCTCTATTTGATCATTCTTCTCTTTCCTCTATTTTTATCTTTTATATTGTTGTGTGCTTAGAGGCCTCATTTATTTATATATTTTTCATATGATGTTTTTTTTCTATTGTGATGGATTTGATGGTTTTCTTAAATGCACCCTAGGCATATTCAGAGACCCACCAAATAAAGCCCCATTTATTTTATGGTTCCTTCTACCATTTTTTATCTTATTTTTATTTTTAGGCATGTGATTAGTTCTCTTTGTATATTTTCTTAATTGTCTTGTGTACTAATAGGTTTCTAATTCAAAATTGGATGTATATATATATATATATATATATATATATATATATATATATATATATATATATATATACAAATAATTTACAAGCATTTCAATAAGAATAAAAAAAGAATATTCCAATGGAATTAAAATATAGGCACACTTCATATTGCTACATTTATTCTTAAGGACTTGCATTAATGATTTATATACATCTTGTAATAAAAAGAGGACTAGGTGATGGCCATGTGGCTGCATTGCACTTAGGGAGACAAGGCATACCTATTTCTCTCACATAGCATAATAACTACATCGGGTATGATTCCAACATGTTGGATATGTATTTACAACTCCCTTAAGGTTTTTTGACTTATCTAATTCTTTTCTTCTTCTTAATTCAAGCTTTTTGTGCTAGAGTAGGTCGAGAAGCAAATATGACTATAAACTATACAAATTGTGACAATTGAAACAAGGAAACAAAGAAACAAGCATGTACAAAATTTAATTTTGTACAATGATATAAAAATGTATAACCTATGATTCACTACAATACAAACTCAGTGACGGTAAACATAATTGATGCAAATAGAGATAAGGTAGATTCAGAGGCCAAATATGTACCATAGCATATTCAATTATAAAGAGAAGGAATTGAATATTTCCTCTCAAAGTTACACCTCAAAATCCACATAGAGTTTCAAAATCACCCACATGTACTATATCCAAATTTATAATCCCAAGATTCTTCCAAGGTGTGATCATTTCATCTCTATTTTCTTATTTGCTTAGTTTATTATTTATCACATTATTTCATGGGTGCTAGTTTATTATTTCTATCCATGAGAAAGTTTATAATTGATTTTTAATATTGTATTATACATTATATTCCTTGTGTACTTATGTTTTTCATGGTGTTAATATTAAATTATCTATCTGTGCTATGTTATTTTTGGTTCCATATAAAGGGATATAAAATCTAAAAACACTATAAGGCTATATTTCTATAATATTTGGGGATACTTCAACTTACCATCAATAATTATGTTAGATATGGACATCAGGTTTGCTAGAACTTTGTATTCTACATTGTGGTCCATGATGGACACTAAGTTAACATGTTCCACTAATTTTTAACAACAATGAAATTGAAAAATATAATTGGTTAACCATATTATTTTGTATATACTCCATATATATAACTCAATAACCCTTGAACATGAGATAAGATTTTACCATACATCCATCATAGCTATAATTTTGCCCTCCATAACTCTAGAAGACATAGTGCTTTTTAGGTTTGTTTTAGGAAAATCACAAGTAGTATCATTACTAACATCGAGTACCTCACTAATACCATTTTGGTGAAAAGGAATCATTGCATTTATAACAATAATGTTTGAAAGTTACAAATAGGAAAACCATGCTTATTGATATAAGCCCTACAAAATCATCAATAAATTGGGCACCACTTCCTTTGAACTCAATTTTCCATACTATCTTGGGTTGAATCCAATGTTTCTCCAACCACACTTTCCACCTCTCCTAGATACATCAGTTATTCTTGAATATTTTTATGCGGCATATTAAATCTTGACTATTCAACACCATTTAATATTGATCAAGTCACCGATGCAATGGACCATTTAATATTAATCAAGTCACCGATGCAGTGGTGAAAGGTACCCAAAATCAATAAATTCCACTATATCAAGTGGTTAAAGAAAGGAAATTTGTTCACTAAAGAAAGTGGTTCACCATGAGTTATATTCAATATAATTCCCATATATAGTTCAACACCTTGATATAATGGGATCCATTACTTCTCAAGGAGGATTAATCATCTTAAAAGTGACTCAAGTTCATTGCATGATGTTCTAGGTTATTTTTATAAAAAAATATTATTTTCTAAAAGAAACCAATAAACCCTAAATCGCAGTTTTAGGGGTCTTAGAATAATTTTTAGAGGTATAATGTACCTCTACCATAGAGCTATGAGTTTTTTTATTATGATTTAAACATTATAAAAATGTGAACAATTTTGAAATTAGAGTATATCCCAAAATTTATAACCCTATTAAAGTTCCCCCCTCCTCATGTGGTTATTATTAGCAATTCCTATTTGAATATATTTTTATTCTTAAAAAAAACCTTTTTCACATAACTTCTACATGTTGAAATCTTACTATTAATTTTATTTTACTTTAAATCAAATTCATAATCTTATTTTAAATAATGTGACTAATGTGATGAAGCATGTTAGTCAAAAGTTTAAATAACTACTTGCAACCTTTATTCAAACATGGTAAATATAGGTACTACTTAATCAAAAATAAATAAATATTGAGAAACATATATGTTAGATGTGAAAATTATTTCAGTCATAAGATATTCAATGTAAGTTTATATTTTAATATTATCTTATTCATGGAATGTATTTTAAAGTTTCCAAAAATGGAAGTGCAAATGGGATTTGAATGTGGGTCAAACACTAAATGCTGAGAGTGGACTAAATTAGTAAAAAGAGGGAAAATGATTTGTTTGATTATAATAAGACCTCACTCCAACATAATACTAACCATCAATTGAATAAAAAAATATGAATGCACCAGAGCAAAGGTGACATAGAACCCAAAATTATCCAGGTGGTTGCATCTAGTTTTAGTAGGTATTCCATACTAGCAACCTATGTCTGATATAGATAGTAGCATCGACATAATTATCCTAGGATAACACATGTACCTGAGGCTATAGAGGAACTCAATATATAATTTGGTGACTATTCTAGAATATTATTCTAGTCTACTTCCTTCATTTTCTAGGTCCAAATATATATTGACACTAGAACCAGCTAAGTACTATGTTTTCATTATCATTGCAATATCTAGCATAGTTGTGTTTCCCTATATTTACCATATCTCAACATAATAAATTTAATATATGTTGTATCTAGGTTTTAAAATTAATTGGCCTAATTTAAATTTATTTATCACCCTTTTACTTAATAATTTCTATATCCTTAACCCTATCTATCCCATTAAGATCCATATCTAATTTAAGGTTAAACATCTGGTGAACATGATTCATGTGAATGAATTTTTTATAATTCCTAAGGTTTTCAATAAATAAGGATTTTAAATTATTGTAATTTTTTAGTTATTAATTATATTTCTTTGTATTTAGCATAGGTGTAGCCATAGATTGGGTGGTATGCCTATTGAACACATTGAACTTCTTATTATACCTCATAAGATGCTTAAAATCAATTAACAACCTAATATTATGGATCATGATGATACAAATGTTGAGAATGCATTTCATATTAATGATATTATCATAGAATAATATTTTTATAATGAAAACTATGAGTCTAATGAAAATAATGAACATGAGAAAATAGATCATGAGCAAGTGCAAGCTATTGCATTGTTTTGTCAACATATTCACTAAAATATTGAGGACCTTGATGAGATACTTAAGACTCTTTTGGAAAATAAAAATTATAAATTCATGATTGAAACATCTCTCCCCTTTGATAATTAATTGAGTATTAAATATAGTGGGTGAATAGGTTATATTTTTAGACCATTTTTCCCTGAGAGCCAAACTATTATTGCTACATCTACCATGGGGTTATTGTGGACTATTAGACCATAAGTCAAAATAGGTCAACCCCATATAGTTTGAAACTTGTATATGTGTCTATTATAATTTTATATGGTGTGTCATGGTCCTATTTGATGTCATTTAAGGTGTTATTGACCTTGGTCATAGTTAAATCTAGTCCTAAGTCATTTCATGTCACTTAAAGGGCATATTTGAGTCATTAATGAAAGTTTTACAATTTTATTAGGTATATAAGTGTTCATAAATCTCTTTCAACATAAAATAGGTAAAAAAAAATTCAATCTTGTTAGTTCTAACTGAAAATGTGTGGGTTCATAATTAAAATCAAGAAAAGAGTTGAAAAAGATGTTTTGGCAGTTGTATGGCCTATAGAGGAGTGTGTCACATGTGTAAATATCATGAAGTGACCCTTTATATTTATTGAATAAATTTCAATGATTTATTATCTTTTTAAGAATTAAAAATGGAACAATATTGTTTTGCTTCCCTATCGCTCCATTAGACATGCAAAATTGGTCAACAGGGTTCTTCATGGTATGCCTAGTAGGAGAAGTTCCAGCTCAAATTATCTTGGTGATAGATATCACACTTGGTTCAATTAAAATTCATGGTAGGATTTCAATGATTTGTTTCATGTGCTTTATTAACCATCCTTTAGAAGTTGATTGTTTCATTTTGCTAGCCCCACACTCTACAGGTTTTCTTCTTGTTTGAGCTAGTCTGTACAATACAATTGGTGAAAGTGATTCTATAGAATTTGGACTTAATTATTTCATGGTTTTAATCCTTATTTTCATTTTTGGAGGTGATTTTCTGAGCTCAAACTTCTCAAGTTGTAGGTTGAGTGCACTAATGGGGTTGCAAGTAAGTTTCATCAATAACAGATGTTTTCCTCACTTGTAATGGTTTTAAATGAATGTGACATGATGTATTATATTATTTTTAATTAATATAAATCACCTTTCCTTATGAATATAAATCTAAAATTGATCATCCATGAAGTTACAGTCAAGAAGGACCAACACAATCAACTTTTTGCATGACTATCATACATAGTCAACTGAATGAGGTGTTTTGAAGGGTTGAAAATGTTTATGGAGATGTAATGAATTTTTTCAAGAGTTTAGACACACTCTTTAATAATAATAATCAAGACAATATCTCAAAATGGTATATGATAGATTTTTATAATCAAGGCAAACTCTATACACGGTCCTACAGTCTAATGTACACATATAGGTGCCCTGAAAAAGAATGGTCACATGAAAATGAATATTTTGAATTGGTTTTCACTCCTTCAAGGTTTAAAAGATTAATTTGAGTTGGTAGATGGTATAATACTAATTTTATGCCTACATATTATCTTTATTGTTTTTTTCATGTGCACTTATAGGTGGCTCTTATAGAGGCCTGAAGGTGTTGAATGAAGAGGTTTGGATATATTTGAGACTCTCATAGAGGGTTAAGGAGTTTAAAATTTCATGATAACTATTTTTTAATCCATAAAGTGGTAGGAAAGTTTAAATATTCATGTGCATATGTAGAGAATTATTTTTAAGGACTTGTTACCTTAAAAACTCTGAAACAAAGCCTGGTATACTTTTGGTGCTATTATATAACAATGTAACATGGAGTCTAGATAGGTCTAAAGGATTCTATCATATATCTCTATCATAATAGAGATGGTTTGACCAAATTGAGTGGATGTTTGGTTCCAAGAGTATAGTTTTAGAGGGTACCCAACTTATGCATTTTTTCACTATACTTTTTTAGTGTTTTATATAGTATGTTGAATCCCAAATGACCTCATAGTCCAAGGTGGTAAGGTATGAGCACATCTCCATGATAAATGATCAATTGAGATAATAACACTATGATATTTTAAATAACATCAAATAATGTTTAAGTGTGAGGTTTTGACCTGTACTATCACCTATAAGTGTACTATTATTCCTAAAAAGGTCACCTATAGTTTGACTATATGTACCTATAAGCTTGTAATATGAACCTTAGTGATTGAACCATACAAACACAATCATTTTCCATTGGGATTTGGTTATAATACCTAAAAATTAACCCTAAATTTGTAGTACATATTCCAAATCCTACAAATGCATCTATAAGACCTCTATTTCTCTAAGGATGGTCAACTACAGTTTACTATAATATGAAAATACTCTAAAGTATGACTATCTTGATTGGCTTAACATGTGCATGAGGGGAATAATTATAAGTAAGTATGAGATGGTCTAAAATATTTCAAGGATGTTATTAATTCAATGTTAAAGGCTTGATATGAAAGGATCACCTAAAAGGAGGTCTCTTTTTTGAAGAGAAACGTAGTCACAATTGACTATAATCTAGGCCTAGTTAGATGGAAGGTATACATTTAAGATATATCAAAGAGTGGGATGATAGACATTTATAAAAGTACCCTAAAAATATTCATATACCATCTCATGAGAAGGAAAGAAAACTTTGAGGGTTCTAACATACAATGTGTAGTCCAACACTAACTTTGCACATAGCAAGTTTTACATAGAAGTTTGCCTTGAGTTTCATGATATTTGGAGATGTTAGGGGTGTGACCCAAACTTGAATTTAAGTAAATATGATCTAAATAACTTACCCAAGCCTATCATATAATTTATTTTCATGATAAAATAGGGGAGATTCCCTTTGTTCTATCTCAAATAAAGGGCACTCCCAGATGCACAGAACCTTATAGGATTAGTAAGATATGATGAAAAAGTGAGCTAGCAAGTGTTGAATCCTTGAAAGGAGATTTAAGGAGATATTTTAGACATATATTAATATGGATGATGCCTCATATTTTTTATAAACCAAGCATAGTTCTCCAAACTCACAAAGGTATAGGCAGACCTACTAGGCCTTGATTAGGCATAGTGCCTAAAAGGGGTGTTGCTTCACTTTTAACACCAAGTGATCACTAAAGAGAACTAGATGACTTCTATGGAGAGATATAAGGTGATATAAAACCTTTTTATTATATAGGAGGCCACATAAATACCATTTATTGACTTGATAACATGACAAGGTGTAAAAATTGCCTTGGAGAACTCGAGAGGTCAACTTTGAAAGCTTACAACTGTACAGATGCATAGCATGGGAGATAAAGGATATATGGTATGTTGAATAAGGTCCCAAATAAGGATTTAGTGGTATTTTTTCATGATTTCAATGTCACAATTTTTATGACCAATCCTTAGAGGTTAAAACTACCTAAAACCCTCTAAAACCCTTGTTAATGACCTGATGGAGAAAACAAAGAAGGAAAGGCATTTAGATGGGATAGTTTTAATAGGAAAGTGATTGGAACTTTAAGAATACTCCCCAAGGTTCCATCACATAAAGTTGGCTCCTACCCTACTTGTATGGATAGGGTGTAAATGGATTTTTTTGACATTTTTTAATGTTTTATTAGTACAAAAGGGTTTTAAAGGATGAGGATCACTTTGGGAGAGAGATTGGAACCTAACCTAACTCCTCATATTCATTTATTTCCTCTAAAAATATCACAAGTACCTTTTCAATTACCTCGACTTCATCTAGTCCAAACTAACATAGTGAATGAGAGATGATCACCAAGTGAGAAGGTGATAACTCCAATTGGGGGTCATTTTAAGGTCCAATTGATGAATATAAAGGCATGAGGACTCTTAATATGTGTCACATCACCCCATGTATGGATTGGTTTGAGAAATTAAAGACCACTTTATTTCCAAGTGTGAAGGGTCATATGTGTTTTAGAGAATAAATTCAAACATTCTTGAAGAGTCATGTGCATATGTAGAGAATGATTTTTAAGGACTTATTACCTTAAAAACTTTAAAATAAATCTTGGTATACTTTTGGTGATGCCATATAAAAGTGTAACATGGATTCTAGACAGGTATAAATGATTCTATCATATAACCCTATCATAGGAGAGATGGTTTGACCAAAGGGAGTGGATGTTTGGTTTCAAGAGTATAGTGTAAGAGGGTTCCCATCTTATGTATTCTTTCACTACACTTTTTTAGTGTTTTATGTAGTATGTTGAATCCCAGATGACCTCATAGTCTAAGGTGGTAGGATATGAGCACATATCCATGAAAAATGATCCCATTAAGAAAATAAGAACACTATGGGAGTTCAAATAACATCAAGGAAGGTTGAAGTGTGAGGTTTTAACATGTAATATCACCTACATGTGTACTCTTAATCCCAAAAAGGTCACCTACAGTATGATTGTAGGTACATATAATATTTTAATATGAACCTTGGTGATTGAACAATACAAACACAAGTATTTTACATTAGGATTTGGTTTTAAAACCTCAAAAGGAACCCTAAATGTGTAACAAAAATTTTAAATCTTGAAAATACATCCACATGACCTTTGTTACTAATGGTCAACTACAGTTGATTATAGTTGACAATGCTCTAAAGTATGACTGCCTTTATTGGATTAATATGTACATGAGGAGAATAATTCCAAGTGACTGAGATTTTTTAAAAGACTTCAAGGATGGTCTTAAGGTAGTGAAAAAGGTCTAATATGAAAGGATCACCTACAGGTAGGTCTCTTTTTTAAAGAGAAACATAGTCATAGTTTACTGTAGTTAGGCCTAGTTAGATGGAAGGTATCATTGAATATATAGAAAAGAGTGGGATGATAGACATGTCTAAAAGGACTCTAAAAATAGTGATATACCATATCATGAGAAGTATATAGATCATGAAGGGTTCCTAACATATAACTTTTAGTTCGTGCACTAACTTTGCACACAGGGAGTTTTGCATAGAAGTTTGCTTTGAGTTACATGATATTTGTAGATGTTAGGGGTGTGACCCAACCTTGAATTTAAGTATATATTATCTACATCACTTACCTAATACTTTCATATACTTTCTTTGCATGAAATAATAAGGGAGATTCCCTCTATTTATCTCAGACATAGGGCACTCCCAAATGCACAAAACCCTATAGATGTTTGGCTCCCTTAAAGTATAAAAGTGTCCTTGGATTTATCAATCTAATCTCTGGTCTACTTACCTTGAGTTGTCTCATGCATATCACCTCTATATTGAAATATTTATGTTAGAGCATCTAAGGTTTTTGAAGTTATTTTTTAGGTTTTATTTCTTAGTGAAATAAGTATAATAGCATTGTGTAAATTCTTATGGTGTATCATCCCCTGAGATTCATTTCATTTCATGCATATTTTTGTCCCTTGTCCCACAAATAATCAGTTAGCATAGGTGATAAGCACTTCAAGGTAAATTTAGGGAGCTAGCCCTTAAACCTAGAGTTATAATTTTACTATAGGTAAACCCACATACCAATAAGTATTCCAATGTTTCCCAAATCTTATATTAGGTATAAACAACCTCCTTTAGGGTACAAGATTTGGTGACAAAAGTTACCAAATGATTCGACTCAAATACTAGTTTCTATACCTATTCAAGCCATGTTTAATTCCCCTTTGGTAACTACTCAGATTACAAATCTAAATCCCAATGGGTCTATATTTAAAACACTCTTTCAATTTATAAATAACTTGGAGAACAAGGTTAAAAAAATTAAACAAAATGCTTTAATGCCTCCTCATGTTATTGATTCACAAGATGTGTTACATAACCCCCTTGCATCTAAGATATCTTTGCACCATTTTCCAACTAGTTTTGTTGCACCTAAGTTCACATTTAATTATGGAAAAGGTGATCTTAAGAAACATCTTTGATCTTTCTTTGTGGCATACCTTTATTATACCTTTAATGATAAACTTTTAATCAAATTATTTGTAAGGAGAATCAATGATTATGATTTGAGGTGGTTCTATGATTTATCTCTTCAATCTATGAAAACATTCAAACCTCTTGTAGATTATTTTTTGGCACACTTTTCAATTAATATTAGTGAAAAGTTTTCCTATTCCCAAATTACAAATATTAAACAAGGATACAATGAAACTGTCAATAAATATGTCTTGAGTTACAAGACAATGTTGGGTAAAATGACTAATCTAATGGAAGATAAATAACTTCAAGACATTTTAAAGAAAATTTTCTTGCTCCTTTACACAAGTCCATTATTTTCAAAAAAATTAAATCTTTTGATGACTTATGCCATGTTTTTAGGGACCATGAAATGAAGCTTATTTCATTGAATAATCTTAAGTATGTAGTAAACATAACAACTACATCTACATCTAATACCAAGTTTACTATCAAACCAAGTTATAACATAAAACTTCCTGAACCTAAAAAGGAAACAACCACCAAAGTTAACATAGTTTCATAGTAGCCTAGTCGGCTATTATTATCTAATGCACTAAGGAGATAGTTTTCATGTTTACTAGATCCTCCCACTTTATTACTTATATGAATTATAGAGTTCCACCTTATATCTCTCCCTCCTCATATAGAGGTTGATATGAGTAGGCCTCTATCAAAAGCATATGATGTGAATGCTTATTATGACTATCACTCAAGCCCTAGGCATTCTATGAATAATTTTTTTTACTTTGAAGCATAAGATCCAAGATCTCATCAATGACCAAAATATTACATTTGATGATCCTCCAAAGGACTCGAGTTGAAAACTTGGTGATCACTAGAAGTATAAGATATTTAAAAATCCTTTGCAAGATCATTCTAAGAAAGGTACAAAAGTGCAAAAGGTATATAATGCACATCCTCCTCTATCATATTATGAGTACCCACTAGATGGGATTGTTGGTATTTACACTCAGAATACACCTTTTATGGTTAAGTGACCTTCTATTACCTTTGATAATAGTGAGATTAAGGATGATGACTCAAATACTCACTTTTTATTCATTCAATCATACCTTAATAATCAACCTATACGTAGTGTTATGATTGATAATGGTGAAAATAAGAAAGTTTTCACCATGATATTACTCACACATTTGGGTTATACTCTGTAATGATACCACTTGTAATCTATAGTTAAAATGGTGAAATTAGTGTTTCGCTCCACACAAATTTCCCAAATCGAAGCTCTGATACCACTTGTAATGATCTTGATATTCAAAATATGTAGAAATACCCTTAAGGTAGGGAAACACCATATAATACTCCTTTAGGAAGGAATAACTCCACAATGTCTCTTCAAGGGGACAACCTCCAATATCCTCTTACAATATAATACTCAATGCTTACTTGGTATCCTTACCATGATAATCATCTCCTATATATATACATCTATCTAACCCATGGATGGGTAACCTCCTAATCCAATGTAGGCCAACCATTACCCAATGTACTACTTCCATAAGTTACTCTATTATCCTAATATAGTGTACCCATATAACTAAGGGGATGTGTGCCACATGTCAGCATCTCCATCAACCCATATACATCAATATATCATATCCCTAGGTACATAGCATACTCATAATGAGCTACCAGATCAATTAGAGCATTTGATAGGACCTCAGAATAGATTCTTGGTGAGATTCCTTACCTTCATAGGTGGGTTCCACACATGTGGTTACTACCTTATAAATTATACCTTCTATAATTGTCTTTAATATGATATTGGGATGACCTTTGATACATACACTTCAAGTAGTACCTTCTATAGTGCATGGGTGTGTAGAATCCATTCATTCCAATCTAGTAATTATAGTTTCTAGAGTTCCATATGAGTATCATCTTGAGAAAGATAAATTTATACCTAGGTAGTTAATTATAAAACCTACTAATGTTAATTCACCACAAAAGGGTAATAAATAGATAATCCACTTTACTAGGTGGTTGGTACTTGAGAGACAATTACATCAGAGATCCATAGTGGATTCTATAGAATCCTCATCTACTACACACCACATTTAGAAATCTAGAGAAACTATACATGTTCCTCTTAATATTGTTATCCCTTCATGACCATAGAGTCTTATTATACATACATAGAGCATTGTAGATTCTATAGTGATAGATATTGTACCTATGCATGCTCTTTGGTAGTATCACTAGTTTATCACACCAAATACTGAGTGGGGAGATACCTACGAGCATTCACTAGATGAGATCATAAGGTAATCTTTCTTATTTAAAATATTCCACAAATTAAAAAAATAAAACATTCAAAACTCAAAAAATATTTTTGGCATGTACTTATTGGTTCATTGGCATCTATGTTATTAGTTCCATATTCATGGATAACATATTAGTTATTTCTACATACACATGTGTTTCATGATTCTATTTGAGTGTGATATAGGCATACACAAATACATTATTTATTAACTTTTAGATGTTGGTCCTTCCTTCTTCTCATATCATTAAGACGTTGGGGGCTTCCACCTTCTTTGATCATGATACATCTAGATTATTATCATTCTATGGTCAATTTACATTATCATGTTTAAGCTTATGTACTTACACATGCCTTTATCCATGCCTACATATTATGCAGTGTACTTAATATGATATGTACTTGAAATTTGGATAACACATATGATCCATGGGCTAATATGTTATGTTGATGTTGGTTGATTGTGCTTTCATTTATGCACTTCCTTGAGTGTCTTGCCTTATTATTATCTTATTTTTTTTATAATTTGAATATATATTCCATTATTTGTGGCCCCTATGCCTTTTTTTTGCTTATTTTACATTTGATATATGTCATTTCTTGTTTTATGGACATTTGACTAAGTCATGTCCATTCGATTGTGTGACATTTGAACATTCCCCTTATTTGCGGTCTCCTTGGACCATTATCTTTTGACTTGATTTTGAGTGATGTTATATGTGTGTTTAGTTGCTTGATGATCTTGTATTATTTCTATTTATATGTTGTCATGATATTTATCATGAATATAAGGCCTTGATGTGATCACATTATGGTGCTTCAGTGCTAAATTTACTAAGACATGTTCCCTCTATATTCTACATGGTTCATTCATAGTTATAGGGTTATCTTATCCTTTTGAGGTGATGTAACTAAAAATTTATATCTTCCCTCACATCAAAGGTGGGTGTATATCAGTGGGGGCATATCATAGAGGCATGGATTCAACATTTTCATAGTTATAGCTTCAGTAGTGGCATGTGATTGGAACATGTTCTCTATAATTACTTAGTATTCAGCATCTCAAGATTATAGTAGGACATGTTTTAGAAACATGTCCTCTGCATTGGCACTTATATTAGTATTTATAGTTTCTCAATATATAATGGGGGCATATTATGGTAAACATTTTTCCAACAGTTGTTCAAAATTTAAAAATTGGTCAAAATTACACAGTTATGTGATTTAGATATACATTTATGGCATAAATTTATACATTGGTACCTTTATTATACATAGCTTCAACATGAGACATAGCTAAGGTGAATATGTTATGCAATGCACACCTAATATTGAAAAATACAAATTAGTTTCATATTTTAAAACACTTTTAACGAACTGTCATCACCCACCAGGTTGGAATTTTATGGACCTATATTGAGCCAATCTACTTCAGTAGTTGGCTCTCTTTTTGGTATGGTTGAGGTGATCAAATAACTCAATATTTTTAGGTTTATAGGTTAGAGTTGATTATATCATCCAAAATCACTAGTTTGATAGTGTGATTTGAATTGGCTCACTCACACTCATTAGATTATAAGTATGATTAGGTTGCACAGTTAAGCTAGTCTCAACTACCAGATGGCAATCCACCTTTTCTCTAAAGTTTAGGGTATGATCTCTCTCTCTTCTCTCTCTCTCATCTCTCTCATCCTCTCTCTCTCTCTCTCTCTCTCTCTCTCTCTCTCTCTCTCTCTCATCTCTCTCTCCTCTCTCTCTCTCTCTCTCTCTCTCTCTCTCCTCTCTCTCTCTCTCCTCTCTCTCTCTCTCTCTCTGTGGTGTGTGTGTGTGTGTGTGTGTGTGTGTGTGTGTGTGTGTGTGTGTGTGTGTGTGTTTCCTTAAATTTATTCACTTTCTAGATTTATATTTTTCTTAATCTTAGTTTTAGTGATTCATAATGATACATCTTTCGAATGAAATTTCCAAAATGTAAGATGGTTTCACCAATACACATGTGTACTCCTAAACCTTTATATTTTATAATTTCAATCATTTCAATACTTTAAATTTCATATTATATACAATGATTATATATTTTAGCATGTTCTTAGTTATAGGCTAATCACTAGCAAAGCTCTTAAGTTGCGATTCAATAAAAGATAAAATGTGTTATACAGACCAAGTATGAAGTTCTTTTGCTTTAAAACTATAAATTTATTACTATATTAAGGGGTCGGGAATATAAATTATGTCTATGAATTATATATAACCATATTCTTGTAAACTTGTAAAATACAAACCTTGGTTGTTCCTCTTAATTCTAGTCCTTTCCCACTTTTGTAAGTCTTGCATACACTACTTATCTATGCCTAATTACTTATATCCTAGTATCACCTATGTATTCTAATTAATTATACATTATATCTTGCCCAAAATGCTATAAATATGTTTATATTACATATTTTCAAGTTTCGGACATGTACCTATTTTCTAACTACCTAGACTCTTACGTCCTAGTAAGACGCTTACATCGACACAAGTGTTGTACCCTAACACAAGTGTCCAGTGCCCTAAATTCATTTATAATACAAATGAAACATATAATAAAGGTTGGCCTAAGTGATTTAATTCAAAATATTCTCCAAGGGGATTGGTATAAATATAGGATCAACCCTCATCATTCTTCACCTATAAAAACTTAGAAATACATAGTAACTCACAAGGTAACTTATCAAAAACACTCAATCAAGCACTAAAATATGAAAAATATTTATTATTTTATCCTATTTCATTATCAATGATAGTGATAATACATATACAAGTTTAAAGTAATAAAGGAGCAATCCAAGGCCATATTTTTAAGTTATAAGTTTGTTCACTGTTTTACTTGATTTCTACATATTGTAGCCTTGTGCATTCATAAGACAACACAATAGAGGATAAATACATCAATATGATGCCCTCTTTATAGTATTGTATATGTAGGCAACACTCATTGATAGAGGGGTATTTGGGTTTATCTCAACACCACAAGCTAACTAATCCATTTTTTACAAGGTCACTATAAAGATGAAGAGCTAGGGTTGTATCATTTGACAAGGAGTGATAGTCCATGACCTAGATCTGAATGAACTAGATTCAAAGATACATAGAACCATAATCATCTAGGTGGTTTCATCCAATTTTATCATGTATTCCATATTGGACACCTGCATTTGATCTAAATAGTAGTGTCAATATAACCATCCCATGCTGATGCATGTGTTTAAGGGCACAAAGGCACTTAATCTAAAATTTGGTGACCGTTGTATAATATTATTCCAATCTTATTATTACCTATTTTATATCTATATCTATATTAGCATTAGAACCAATTAAGTACTATGTTTTCATTATCATTAAAATATCTAGCATATATGTGTTTTCCTATTTTTAGCATATCTCAATGTAATAAACTTAGCATATGTTCTATTTGAGTTTTTTTATTAATTATCCTGCTATAGATATATTTATCACCCTTGTGCTTATTCATTTCTATATTCATAACCCTATCTATGTCATTAGGATCCATATTCAATTTAGGGTTAAACACCCTTTTGTTCATACTTCAGCTCAATACATTACAAAAAATTTATCATTATTGCTCACTTACTTTCACATTGATATCTTATTATATACCTAAGTTGTTGAATATACTAATGTTACCAATTGATTTTGTTGATCAATTAAATTTGATCATGTAATTTTTTTATGCTTGCTTCTATGCTTCATGTTTTATGTGTATTCACTACTTTGGATTGTGGACATTTGCTTACATGTTTGTGATTAACATTTGAACATGTCCCTTATATTCCCCCCTTGGCCTTCTTTTTTTTTTTGTGTTTTTTTATAGGTATGTGTCATAGACATGATTATTATTTTATTATTTTCTTAGTTTAGGATGCCATGATTAAAATCATGCATCTCCCTAGTTTTTTGATGCCATGATCCATATCATTAATATTCCTTGATTTGTTTTATTCAGTTTAAAATACTCAGGTTGATCATTTTTTCACTATGTTTCTTATTGCTAACATATATTTAAACATGACACTATGTATGATTAGTTATACATGTATCATAAGTTACTATTTTTTTTCTCAAATTAAAAATATGATTCCATGATCTAAAAAAATTATCATTACTACTCCTATTTCAACATTTATATAACATCATTTTCATAAATTTTTATTTTGAATTGATTTATTGCACATGCTTCAAAACTCACCTCAAAATATGGGGCATACATAATGTCTTGTCTTAGATGCTAAGATGCAACAACCCAGTACAAAGATGGACAAAGACAAAATTTGATCAATTTATCATAGTTCACTTTTATTCTCCACCAAGAAATCACTTTCATAAAATAGTGTTCCATTTGGATAATAACATAGGTCGTAGTTGTGTAGAACAACACATTGTAATACCATAAATTAAAAATAATAGTTTCAAGAATTCTCATAATTTTATTTAGTCCATGGATCATTCCCAATTTTTTTTATAAACATTTTTCAGAACTACACATAGTTTTATCATATATTTTGTTCAAATTGGGGGCATCATTTGCAACATCTGTTCCAAGTTATCACATAGGTTTTTCTCAAATATTTACTTACATGATAACTATGCTTATATATCATATTAGGGGAAAGTTCATAGCACATGGTTACATTATTTCTCAAATTTATATCATAAATTTGATCATGTTTATCATCCAATTTAATCGATAAGATAATCAATTGTCAAATATGAGTAATCTCTAAAATACCGAGTCTTGTAAATTCTATTTTAAGTTTTACATGATAAAACAACATATTTTGGCATTAAATGTTAATTTTGAGGACATATTTAAGTTCCACTTGAAATATTTTACAATTTTAAAAAATGGCATGTCATTTTGGGTTCGTATGAAAAATTTATGGCCTTCAAAAGTTAGTGGACTTTATTTCAAATTGATCTCAAGATATGGATAGACAACCTCTGGACATTAGTTTATCAACTTCTAGAACTTGACTGCTCATCTTAGGAACCTAAATGTTCATCTTTGGAGCTGCATGTATTGGATATTTTTCTATGTTTTCACTTTTTTTGGTATTAAGTGTAAATTTTGAGTACATATTTAAGTTCCACTCGAATAATTTTATAATTTAAAAAAATGGCAAGTCATTTTAGGTTCGTATGCAAAATTTATGGTCTTCAAAAGTTAGTGGACTTTATTTCAAGTTTATCTCAAGAGATGGACAGACAACCTCTGGATCTTAATCGATCAACTTCTAAAACTCGACTGTTTATCTTAGGTGCCTGAATGTTCATCTCTGGAGCTGCATGTAATGGATAATTTTTGATGTCTTTACTTCATTTTGGTGGGTCAATTGATTTTCTTGGTATTTTCTAACATTGGGAAAGGATAAACATAGGTTTTTTCACTTGGAATATATAATCAATAAGAGGATACATCAAATATAAATCCAAATATATCCATCTAATAAGGAGGACTACATAATGGAGATAGTTGAGTTTAGTAGTTGGAAACTACACCCCTAAGATAGTTGAGTTTAGTATTTGAAGACTACACAGTTAAGATAACTAAGTTTAGTAGTTTTTAATCTCTTAAGAGGCAATTATTCCACTAAATATTTCAAACATATTTACGAGTATGGGATCCATAAGTTTGGTTTTCCTTGTAATCCCAATAAGGTGAAATATTATAAACTACAGAACATATTGGAGATGAGGAAGCATGGATTCGCTCTTGTTGGAGTTTTCTCACATTGAATTTCTCTAATGAATGTCTTGTTTTATATCTCTTTGTGGTTGATATGTTTTTTTCCTTTGCTTGTAAATTTGCATTCTTTAAAACTAGGTTAATACAAAAACATTTAAGAGAGATCAAGACTTAGCCCTAAAGGTTAAAGAACTTTACATTTAGTATTGCACTTCTATGTAGTCATTTCAATTGTATTCATGTATGGAATAGTATCATGTTTAGAGTATGAATGAATATATGCAATATGTATCACATGGATATTACATGTGAAGGGTTGCATATTCTTTTGTATGTTATAAATAATGGTCGTAAGAGCTAGAATACATATTAAAATAACATTTTTGGTGTTTTTTATGGCATAGATCTTGAAAGGAACACATTAACGTGAAAAGTTACGTTTTGGTGAAACTTAGAGTGGAATATCCACCTTATTTACATATCTATTTTCACACCATATTTCACAAAATTAATGGCAATTCATGTCATTATCTACAACTCATTTATTAAACTTAGATCATACTATTTTTATACCACTTTTGCACCATTTTTTAACCATAAATTAATCATTTTATTTTTGTAGTGGTTGATTCACCTTTTACACCAATTTTTACATTAGAATGATCTATTATAATTCATACAAGGATTCAAAGCCACTCTATTACCTTGGGTATGATATTATGGATTCAAGCACACTTTGAGTTCTTAAGCACACTATCCTAGCATTTAGGATTGAAACATGCACATTCCAATCCAAGTTATTCAATGAAAAATAATTCTCCAAGGGTCTTACCCTCTCCAATCACTAGGTTCTACACCAAAAACTAAAAAAAAAAATTGCATACCTAATCAGGGGTTTTAGTTCCTTGTTATATGATCTATAAGTTTTATTATCTTTGATTTTATATTGTTATCTTAATTAAGGATTAATTTATACATGTTTAATTTCAAGTTTGCATTAAACATAGTTCAACATGGTTTACATCTAAGCCTACTCAACATAGGTAAGCTCATGTGTAACTCTCTTTCTTTCACTCTAGTACTTTCACTTTACCTCATTACTAGAATAAAAGGGGGGAAACTATAATCACATAAATTAACATTTATTACTAAAACAATGCACTTATGGCCATCTCCTTATACCCACTTAGGTCATTCCCAATTTCACATCTCTAATCCACTATTCCTCTATCTCTATGAAGATGATCCCTACCTTAAGAAATTTTGATACATAACACTTCTTAATCTTCATTCCAAACAACCTAAGCTCATCTTTTAATTTATTCACACTTTTAGCTTATCTATATCTACTTCCTAGATAAGGCCACTCTTTCAGGACTATCATGCCCACAAGTAGCATCTAAATCCATTGATCATGTTCTTCCATAAAATAAAGCCTAATTGCTCAAAGTCAAAATCACCTAATGGCCATCCCATACATTTAGCAAGCCCCATTCAATAAATTTCCAATGAGATAACCATAAATCCATATTTTCTAACCATTTTCTCACTAATGACTCATATCATGAAAAAACACTAGAACATATAACTTTAAATATAGATAAAATCACCTATTTTTTCCAATTATGAGTTCACACAACCCTAGTTTCCTTAAGCTGAGTTCGCATACACCTTAAAGGTCACAAGTCATTTTTGATTCATTCAAGTACACTGTGATTACGCTAACATCTATAATGACACCAATATTTTACACATACCACCATAGCATGGGAGAAATACATGGATTTTGATCCCTCTTCAAAGTATTGGTTTATAGGCAATGCTCAACATAAGGGGTGTTGATGTCAAGCACAAATTCAACCAATAACCCATTTTTAACATTTATTTAGTGTATTCTTCATTTCCTATATATCTAGGGTTCCAAGTGAATAATAAGGTCAATATTGAATTTTATAATAGATCAAGCATCATAAAACAGTTACACAAGACCAATATGCGATAACACACAGATCTAGATTTACACATAGGGGAAAAACCCTACCAGATGTTGGTGTTCCATACATACTATATCATGACATGAATTTTAATGATTTTAATGGCCTTGTATAGAGATCAAGTAAAAACCCTATTCATGATTCATAGTCATTTCACATAGTCTCACAATTAGTTATCTAGTCTCAGTCTTAGTCTTGTATCATCTGATTTCTAGCTAAGTAATTTATCTTTATTTCTTTCTCCTTTTATCATATTTCCAAATATAATATGTTTCAAATATAAAATTCAAAATATACTCTTATGTTATACATTATAGTTTTATAAAATAGTTTATCATAATTAGGATTTAAGTATATTTCCTAACTTCCCCAATTTTGATAAAACATTAGGAAAAGTAAATATGGCAACATGAGAAGATTAAAATTTTATTATTATAATTACCATATATTTTTCCAAATGGCTTTAGGTCATTATTTTATATTCTACCATGAGTGATGACATATGTAGATTTATAATGATGATGCATATCATTTCTAGATTTGGCACCCCATATGACATTGTTAGGGACAATGGTTCATCATTTAAAAGTAATAAAATAAATAATGTTTTTATTATGTATAAAATATGACATACATTCTCTACTCTTTATTACCCCTAAGGGAATGGTCAATCCAAATTTAAAAAATAAAATAATTTTTAACATATTAAGTAATATTTTAAAAAGGCATGGTGAAGATTTGCATAATCATATTGTATATATCTTATAGTCTTATTATATGAGTGTTAGGATGGAAATGAAGGAAACCATCAATTATTTTGTTTAAGGTGTAAAATTAATTGTTCCTTTAATCTTGAAATTATATATTTACGTGTATCTCATAAAAATATCACCAATGATGAGAAATATATATAAAAAAAATATTACATCAATTAGAAATAAATGAAGCATGCATGCACACTCTTGAATACTTAAGGGTTTATCAACATCTCCTATAGAAATATTAAATCAAGATAAATCCATATTGGAGGTTTTTTACTGAAATAAAATAAAAATAATACAAATGTAGATAAAGAGAATAAATTCAAATCCAAACCAAACTGGTTGTCCCTTCATTACTATAAATAAACATGGTTCAAGGGCCTACCGTTTAGCTACACCAAAAGTAAAATCCTTGAAAGAAATGATGAACATAATGTTTTTGTGTCATTTTTATACATGAGCTTTGACTCTGCCTTCGGTAACATCACACCTACATGTTTCTTATGAGTTATAAATTTATCATATCTTATGTAAACAAGAATTTCCTCTCCATGCTATATTATTTGATTTTATCTTATGGGGGAACTATACCCATACATATTTTATGAACTACATTCACAACATCTATCTTTACCTTGCTCATGGGGCATCAAACCCACATATATTTTTTCCATGAGCTTTATTGATACATATATTCATCATATGGATATTATTACACCCATGTGTCTAGTGCTCTTACATGACATTATCTTGCATACACTTTACAAGATGGTATCTATATTTGATACATATATTTGGCATATCATGTTATTAGAAAATCTATTTAAATTTGAGAGCATATCATTTGTCCCTATCTTTATTTTTTACTTGGGATCATTATAACCTTATCTATCTCGTTGAGTTTATTACTATAATATATACAATACACACAAAGACAACATTGAAAAATATTTTGTACCCCTTCTTAAATCATCCTCATATGAGACTATGTACACCTATTGAACATTACATGATTTTATCTATTATATATGATTTCACATAGATGTATTATTATTCTATCCTCTCACCTACAATTGGGGCATAGTTTGTCCACAACTTTTATCCTCACACTCCCTAGAGTTATATCTCGCCATTAACTTTTACATGGTGTTATCTATTTAATGTGGTTGCACTTGGACATGTTACTTTCCTATATTACAGTTGAGATTTATATGAAAATATTTTAAAATCATTACATATGTTATTCTTA
Organism: Torreya grandis; assembly: GCA_037957365.1. Classification (NCBI taxonomy): domain Eukaryota; kingdom Viridiplantae; phylum Streptophyta; class Pinopsida; order Cupressales; family Taxaceae; genus Torreya; species Torreya grandis. Next base: position 2,192,084 of record JARHVA010000435.1, read on the forward strand.
AGGCTTTTACATGATAATATTTTAATATTGTTACATACATGTTTTTGTATGATTTTTTTAAGGATTTTCAAATCTTTGGCTATATATTGTTATCACCCATGTTGATTTTAACTCTTTCTTTTAGGATGATTGATTTCAAGATCAGGGTTTATAATTGCTCACCTCAAAAGTAAGAATATCTCAATATAATTTCAATATTTTTAATTATGGAATAAAATTGAGCAAAGAGATTGAGTTAGTTTGATAAAAATGAGAGTGCCAAAAATTATCCAATTGTTTACTTCCTTGATCAAGAAGTGGATTGGGTTGTTAGAACTCCCTATTAGGTCTTAACTATGTGCAAGGCTTGTCTAAAAAAATAATTGGAATAATTATAAATAAAATTGGTTTTTATAGTTATGACTACATGGTTTGAGCACAACCATGTGTGATCACTCCTATACTCATTTTTCAAAACTACTATATTTGAAATTATTTGATATAACATTAACTACTTGTTTAAAAAAGTCCATTATTGACAAGTATACCATATATTTGTAGCAATCAAGGTGTGGATGGATGCATGTAAAAGTGCCATCCTTCTCTCCTTAGGTAAGTCAAAGTGTGTTTTTTAATTTCATAAATGCATGTAATTATTGAATATGCAAATCAAATAAGGACATTATGTAAACACATAATTTTGGTACAAACCATATTACTGTAATGTTATTAATATGTTTTTATACATATGGATCATTGGTTCAAATTAGACTCATATTGGTGTTATTCTATCTCTTCTTCTCTATGTGATCATGTTTCTTCTCTTTCCTCTATTTGTATCTTTTCTATTATTGTGTGCTTAGAGTCCTCATTTATTTATATATTTTTCATCCTCTGATGTTTTTCTATTGGGATGGATTTGATGGTCTTGTTAAATGTGCCCTAGGCATATTTGGAGACCCACCAAATATGGCCTCATTTATTATGTGGGTCCTTATACCCACTTTTTCTCTTATTTTTTATGTTTAGACCCATGATTATTTATTTTAACATATTTTATTGGTTGACTTATGTGCCAATAGGTTTCTAATTCAAACTTGGGATGTATATATATATACAAATCATTTACAAGATATATATACAAATCATTTACAAGCATTTCAATAAGAACAATAAAGGAAGATTCTAATGGAATTAAAATCTAGGCACATTTCATATTGCTACATTTCTTCTTAAGGACTTGCATCAAGGGTTTAGATACATCTTGTAACAAAAGGAGGAGTAGCCATTGGTCATGTAGTTGCATTGCACTTAGGGAGACAAGTCATACCTCTTTCTCTCACATAGCACAAGAACTACATTGGGTCTAATTCAAACATGTTGGATGTGTATTTCCAACTCCCTTAAGGTTTTTTGTCTTAGCTAATTCTTTTATTATTTTTAATTCAATTACTTTGTTTTATATTATGTAAAGAAGGCAAATAAGACAAATTATACAAATTGTGTCAAATGAAACAATGAAGTAAATCAACAAGCATGTACTACATATGATGTCATACAATTTTATAAAAATTAGAAACCTATGATTCAGTAAAATACAAACTCAATAGTAGTAAACATAATTGACATAAATGCAGATAGGTAGATTTTGAGGCCAAATCTATTCCATAGCATATTCAATTACAAAGAGAAGGAACTCAATATTTCCTCTTACAGTCAGACCTCAAAATTCACATAGAGTTTCAAAATCACTGACACATCCTAGATCTAAACGTAGAATCACAATATTTTTCCAAGGTGTGATCATTTCATCTCTATTTTCTTGTTTGCTTAACTCATTGCCTATCACATTGTTTCATGGATGATAGTTTATTTTTTATATCCATGAGGAAGTTTATAATTATTTTTTAGGATTTTATTATCATATTCCTTATGCGCTTATTTATTTCATGGTGTTATTATCAAATCATTTATAAAAAATGTGCTAAAAATACAAAACAACAATACTATATTCTTAGTCAAATTTTCAAAGCTATCAAGTTGCCAATTTATTTATGGGTTTTGTTCATCTCAATCACTATAATTGTTTCCTTATAATTTCAGCCTACAAAAACATATATGTTATATGATTAGATATTTATCCCTAAACCCTAACTTTGTGCATTCAACTTATCCCAATTCTTTCTTTTTATGAAACTAGGTATTTTTTTAATATTATATTAATAATGTATTCCATTCAAATCTGAATTTCACAAATTTATTAGAGTTTGTGTAGTGTATTTTAAATGTAGACCACTTTCCCTAATTACAGGAAGAAATTTCCTTGGTGTGGTGTGTCTATAATAGAGTAGGATTTTGTATCAAGCCCTTAACAAATTGTAAGTGATTTTAATATTTTTCATGTGTGTTTAATAATCAATTAGGGAAAGAGTGTGTATGTAATTAAATTTTTATAAAATTATATATCAAATAGAGAGATAATATGGGCTTGAGTCTTATTATTAGTTCTTTTGTTTGTGTGTGTCCATTTAGAAGGTGAGTAATTTTAGGTTGGAGAGTAAGAAATCCATTATTATTTTCACGCACTATTATGAATCAAAAATATAATGGTAATACTCCATAAATGATTATATTTTTTGAAGCTCCATCATGATGTAAGCAAGTATATTAGATTACATGTAAAAAATGTGCAATATAAAAACTATCCAATAAGAATCTTATATATACACCTAATTTGTGATCGACTTTGGAAGCCCATCTCTATAGATTTCACGCTTATATTTCCCATGAATGGGCATGGTCAAGATTATGTCTTTGTTTTGGTTGGTAGGTTGTTTAAGATGTTATTTTTGGTGCCTTATAAAAGGGGAATAAAATCTAAAGACATTATAAGGCTCTAATTTTATCATGTGTTGGGCTACTTCAACTGACCATAAACAATATGTTAGATATGAACATCAAGTTTCCTGTAACTTCATATTTTACATTATGTTCCATGAAGGACAAGTGTTGACATGTTCCCCTACTTTTCAACAGCAAAAAAATGGGAAAATAGAAGTGGTTAAGCATATTATTTTACATATACTTTAGATGTATAATTCAAAAACTCTTAGACATGGGATAAGAGTTTACCATACATCCATCATAGCTATAATCGGGCCCTCCATAACTCTAGAAGACATAGTAATTTTTAGGTTTGTTTTAGGTTTCACTCCTTCGAATCCATTGAATTTTATTACTACTACATTATAAGAAGCATCTCCCCATGAAAATAAAAAAAATAGACAACACCGCTAGATTTTTTGAATGGATCTCAAAAATTCAATAGTAGTTGCATGAAAGTATACATGAAACCAAGGAGAAGCACAATTAGTATCATTACTAGCATTGAGCACCTCACTAATACCATTTTGGTGATAAGGAATCATTGCATTTATATCAAGAATGTTTGAAAGTCCCAAATAGGAAAACCATGCTTCTTGATATAAGCCCTACAAAATCATCAAGAAATTGGGCACCAATTCCTTTGAACTCAATTTTCCAGACCATTTTGAGTTGAATTCAATGTTTCTCCAACTATACTTTCCCCCTCCCCTAGATACATCAAATATTCTTGAAAAAACATTGGCGACATATTGAATCTTGACTATTCAACATCATTCAATATTGATCTAGTCACCGATGTAGTGGTGAAAGGCACCCAAAATCAATAAATTCTACTATATCAAGTGGTCAAAAAATAATAACTTGCTCACCAAAGAAAGTGTTCACTATGAGTTATATTCAATATAAATTCTCACATTTAGTTCAATACCTTGATATAATGGGGTCCATTACTTTTCAAGGAGGATGAATCATCTTAAGAGTGACTCAAGTTCATTGCATGACAATTCCAGGTTATTTTTATAGGAAAAAAAAAAATAAGAAAAACTAACAAACCATAAATGGTAGTTTTAAAGGTCATAAAATATTTTTTAGAGATAGAATATGCCTTTACCATAAATTTATAAAAAAAAAAATCATGATTAAATATTTTAAATAATTTTAAAATCAAAGTATATCCCAAAATTTATAAACCTAATAAAGTGCCACCTCCTCATATGGTTTTTATTAACAATCCTTGTTTGACTATATTTGTATTCTTAAATTTTTTCTTGTTTATAAAGCTTGCTATTAATTTTATTTAGCTTTAGCTTTAAATCAAATTCACAATCTTAATTTAAATAATCTGACTAGTGTGATGAAGCATGTTAGTCAATAGTTATAATAACTACTTACAACCTTTATTCAAATATGGTAAATATAAGTACTACTTAATCAAAAATAATTAAATATTGAGTAATCTGTGTGTTACATGTGAAAATTATTGTGGTCATAAGATTTGTAACGCAAGTTTATATTTTAATATCTTCTTCTTCGTGGACTGTATTGGAGAGTTACCAAAATTGGAAGTATAATTGAGTTTCGAATGTGGGCCGAACACTAAATGCTGAGTGTGGACTAAATTGGCAACCAGAGAGAAAAGGCTTTGTTTGATCATAATAAGACCCATGGCCCAACATATGACTAACCGTCAGTTGAATAAAAAAATATGAAATGGGGTCGTAGGAATTGCTCGGTAAGGCTCGTTCCTTCTCCTTATGTAATGTTATAAACAATATCCGAAAGCCTAAAATCAATTAATTATTTATTTTTATTTTTATTTTTTTTCAATTTGAAAGATTACCAACCATGACCAGATACAGAAAATCTTCCATCATTTGGGTCAAGTATTATCATGGAGAATTTTTTGTCTGGAGTCATGATAAAGATGTACGCAATCCACGGACGATTATGGAATCATTGTTATCCTTCCACATAACAAGTACCGGTTTGAACGAGCGATGCTTTTCAATTTAAAAAACAATCCTCTTCGACTGGGAAGAAATTGAACTCGTTCAATGTCTTTTCTTCCCTCCTATGACACTTATGACATCATCACCACATCACTTGTCACTTGTTATCAGCTCCAAATAATATGCCATTTAATATTATGGCATTCAGGAAAAAAGACTATCAATCAACGTTATCATCATTAGCAGCATAATACCGGAACATACATTAGCTGAATGTGAAATAGAAATCCAATCCCATCTTTTAAAAAGTTTAAAGTTCGGCATTCATCAATAATAGATTTATATATCTGCCTACGTTTCGGCAAGTGAAGTTTGACTGGTAGAGAATCATTTTTCAATACAAACTTCAAATTATCTTGGCGGAATAGATAGTTTAATACTTTTCAAGAGGACAACAAATACCCTTAATACCTTTGCGCTATATTACATCCAATTCTAAGATTCACAGCTTAATTTGTTCTCCAACCAGAAAAATATTATAGAACGTGGCGTGACTAGGTGAAAAACGATTATAGTGTTGGTATATAGATAGAACTACTCGTGGGTATATTTAATTTGTTTGTAGCAATGCCGTATACAATTGACTTAGGTGTGGGAGCTGAACTGTCTGTCAAATCAGTGGGTCCGTCTCCCAAATTTTTATAGATTTTGATTGGGGCTTTGTTTGAGATCGTGCGTGGAATTATGAGCGATGGAGAAGGTGAAATTGGACTTTGGAGGCGTGCCGTCTACGTCACATGCTAAAATATCGTTCAAACACACAAAACTGTTGGACAGGTTTCAGAATTTCCAGTATGGTTATGGTTTCGGTTTCTTTGCATATGTCGTTCTCCATTGCCCACTTCCTAAAAGGTCTCACACCGGCGGTAAGATAATTTTCTATGGTTTTAAGGTTGAAATGTTGAAATGTCTTCGTTTAATATTAATATATACGGGATTTCTGATTCATTAATGGGGGTGCTACACCTTCTGCCAACATTTTCCATGTCAAGCTGGTTGCCTTTCTAGAACAATACCAATTGTCCCTCCTCTAGATTCTGCAAGTCTTATCTCATACAGGAATATTAATTTTCTTTTCGTTTTAAAGGCACACAGGATCATGTTATAAGGTTTTTTTGGGGGTTTAAGGATAGGATGAACAATTCCATAGCAACAACCACCTTTCAATCTGGTAGTACTAATTACACTTGTCCTTCAGACGATCTGAGGTTCTCGTCTTCTTCTCGCCAGAATCCTGCAATTTGGGGTGATACAGAATTCATGATGGCACAACAAAATAATGGAAACACCTCAATTTTTTCTGGGTTGAAGCAAGGAGATGGATTAAGGAGATCAGAAAATTTTCTGCCTCAGTCATCTTTCACACAGCAGGGATATGTTGAACATGAACAAATGCACATGAATAACACACAACAACATCAGACACCTGAGTTTTGGAAACCATCTTGGTCATCACAGGCACAGATGAAGGATAAGGAAGAGGCTATTATAACAAGGGACTTCAGTTTCCCTTTTAGTGGATGCACAGCCAAGTCATCAGCAGATACACAACCCTTGAATCCTTTACATGGTATTATGCTAAATATAAATAGATGATTGTTTCTAGACAATGGATATGTCGATGACTAGGACACATTTATATGTGCACGACCATATTAATTTGTGAACTATAACATTGTTTTATGTTTCAGAAGATGTGTTTGGTTTGGATCTGTTTCATTCTTGAAAATTCTCATATGGGTTCTATGGATTTTATGTTACTTGCAGGACAATATTTTCCTGCAGGACCTAATGGGCATGCTACCGAAGCCTCTGAATCACACAAAAAGCTTTCAGAAGAAAATCCTGAAGGTCAAAATGTAAAGGATAACAGGTACGCTTTCTTGCATTCAGAAGCAAAAATAGATAAAAATAAAAAAGCTTCTCCATAAAACCTGAATTTTTCTTCTCATTGGCCACGGTAGACAAAGAATGAGAATACAGCCCTCAGCTATTATTACAATGAATCTGCAGCCAACACAAAAACATAGGATTAGTTTCTTTGTAGATTATTCTCATGGGTTTACATATTCTATAATTGCTTGCAGTACTAAGCCTCGAGGCAAAGCAGAGAAGAAAATTCGAAGGCCCAGATACGCATTTCAAACCAGAAGCCAAGTGGATATACTGGACGATGGATATCGATGGAGAAAATATGGCCAGAAGTCCGTGAAAAACAACGTTTATCCAAGGTGCACTTCTCATTCCATATATAACTTATGAACTGCAAAAAATATTCATATCACCTTGAAACAAAATGATTGTGGAGGCCTACAAAGCAATATATTTTTCTTTTCCAAAACAGTTTCACTTATCTCTTTAAATTTCTAGAGCATAAAATGTAACTCGACTGGACATCGATCACATCAGATATGAGTAGTTTCACAACAGTTTACAGCAAAAATGGAGATGATTGTCTCCTTATCATTTGATCCACAAAGCTAATGGACCATACTAAACTCCATTAAAGCTAATGGACCACGTATGGATTGATCCAATACCTACCGCACTAAGCCATCGCCATGAAAACCATAGAAGCATATCCAAACAATGGGCCACTTTCTGCGGTAATTCATCATCACTACTCTACTGTGTGGAGCCAAATTGATTGAAATATTAATATTAATATGAGGAAATTATATTAGCATTGGAAACCATTGAAGACAGAGTTAAGATAGAGATGTTAGTCCGTATTCGCTTCACATGAATTTACAGGTCGTGGAGAAGCAGTTAAAGTCATAAGATAAGCAAAACAACTTTTGTACGTACAAACTACAAAGACGGCTGAATTCACATAATACGGCTGGATGGAAAAAGACTTCAAATGCGACACAACTGTAAAGTCCTAACCATGAGGTCTGACCTCGCAGATTAGGAACTTTGGCACTGGACAGCAATTATCAAAAAAATTCCTCGGACCTGCTAATTCCTGTGGTGAAAATAAAAAGGGGTTAGGTTCATGCATTTCGATAAGTTTTGATCGTTTAAGCGTTAGAGTGACTATTAAGAGCTTCTTGAAGTATGAAAATGAAAACGAAAATGAATCTGAATCTGAAGCTACAGTGGTTAAGTAACCGGCTATCATCAAGTTCAGTTTTCAGGCCTGATTGGTAGTTATTTTAATTGCAGAGACAGGTATGCCCCTTATCAAAATAACTGTATTTTTTTTAATGTGTTGATATGGTGTTAAAATTGTCTATCAATAAGTTGTAGAGGGCACCCACTTAAATTCGCTGCTGTGGCACCCATTTCCCTCGTAGGATAATCAACTGTAACGTTTTCCTCGTGAATAAGACAAATAGTTAGTCTTAGAATTCTTCTCTTCTTCGTTCTCTGGTTTTATGGTAGCTGGCTATAATTGATGAGTAAACCCAGTTGCCTCATGAATAACATCTGCCATGATTTTTCATTTATTATAAAATCTGGCTCCTGATCTATTTGTGCCTTCTGGCTTCTTTATGTCCAATGTTAGTATAGTGGCTACAAATCAATCAATATAACCATTGTCTCGCCCCCACAATTTCACTGCCATATCGTTGTCTCCACCCCGCACCGCTCCCCCCGTCTAGGCCAGGAATAAAAATAAAAATAAAAAAAATAGAAACCATTATATTTTCACTGTAATACAAAAGTGGCAACTCTTACTTCAGGCCTCAGCTCGATGGGCGGCATCTTTTTACGCCCATAAAGCCTTTTATTATCATTGCTTTAAAATTAACCAGAAATTATATTTAGATTAATATATTTAGCACCGAACCATTATTTTTAGACCCATGAAACTACAACAGGTCAAATTAATTACACAATTCCTAAGAGAGAGTTATTTGCAGACATGTTTATGAAATTATAATTTTAGGTTATGTGCAAAAGTATCCCAACTTACCACTTGGCCAAAGCCCGAAGGACTTTACTGAATTTAAATTAATCTGTAAGATTCAAATGTGTAGATTACATAATTTATTTAAATCTTTTCTGTCATTTTTGTCAGTATTTTTCTTGACACGAATCTTCGTACCTTTCATTTAAATTCATAAATAAAATATAAAAATTTAGAAACAAATTAAGATGGTTAAACAAAATATAAAAAATTAGAAACAAATGAAGATAATATAAAAATAATAATTGATTCTTAACATCCATTTTTATTTGTTTAATTCACCTTTATTTGTTTGACCAATTGATTTGATAAGTTTAGATTGACACAAAATGTTAAAGTTAGCTTTAGCTTTTGCTTTTTCTTTTTTTAATAATATATTTTTAGGGTCATAATTTAAAAATAAACTATCTTTATTTGTTTAATTAATTGATTTGATGAGTTTAAATTGACAAAAAATATTATTATTATTATTTTTAAGATCATAATTTAATATTTTATGATTTTCTAAATTGTGATTAGAGATAATTATTAAAAAATATTATAAAATAGGTTGAATTTTTAAATTTGATATTTATTATTTTAGGTTTATCAATATTTATTATTAATCTAGACTTACATATGCATAAAAATGTGTTTAATTTAAATTGAACAATATAAAACATGTAAAATATAGTGAAGAAATCATAATTAGTTGTACAATCAAACATACGATATAATAAGGAGCTCTTAGATTTTGAGTATATTTTTTTTCTAATAAATAAGTGTGTTTAGGTGTAATATGAATTTATCTATAATTTGAAACTACATATATCAATCTTTAAAGGCTCAAACTTATTCACTTACTTGATTTAACCTTGAAATGAGGTGATTTCAAGATCATACACATAGTTATGGTCAATGTTAGGTTGTGGATGATCCTGATCAAGGTCAACATATTTTAAATGCTTTATTAGTTTTATTCATTTATTTTTTATATGGCACCTTTTGTCCCAAAATTTCATACTTGACTTATGGATATTCATCTTGAGGAATCGATACAAGATTCTAATTAGATAGGATTTAATTTGAAGCTCTATGTGGATAAATAAATCACGTATTATTAAATAGAAAATGAATAATATTAATAGTTTCAAATAATTTCTCCAAACATATTTATATAGGTTTTTGATAAGAATATGATAAATATTTGATAATAAAATAAAAATAATCACTTATCATTTATAAATGAATAAAATTAATATTTGAAAAAACTAACAACATTACCAATTTATAAAAATTATAAATAAGAAAAGAAAAATGTTAACATATCAACCCAATTTTAAAATTCATAAAAACTATTCCATGATAGTACAAATAGTCCTTACTAATGTGAATACCATATGGATGGTTATGGAATATATGAGGCAAGTGTGAGGATTATTTAAAAATGTAAAAATTATTTTAATTCTCATATTTCATTCCAAAAGTTCACTAATGTTAAACATGTGTACCATTAATCCATACATAAAAAATACTAAAAAAACATGTAAAATAATATGAAATACATATCAAAGAACTTTTTTTATGTCTACATATTCCTCCATTTATATGTATGTTTTGTATGTTTAGCTATTAAATAGGTGGTTTGGGTTCATGTTTTAAAATAGAACATATAAAATAAATATCAACATAGTTGTAAATATGAATCGTTCAATATTTTTAATATGTTGTTTTTAAAACTTATAAAACTACATTTATCTTTAATGCACATACTTGGTTAAGTAGAAAAAATAAATTGTAAATACAAAATTAATTGTTAGAGACATACCTCCTTTTTCTTAGATATGTAACAAAAGTCACATGAGCCTAATGAAGTTCTTGTATAAGGTGAAATGGATTTAAACTCATACCTAATCAAATGATAGGGACCCACATTTAAAAAATATTCTAATCATAAATTCATTGATTATTATGGGTCACATATCCATTTGTCATCAATATGTATTATAGCTCCCTTAGGCTTGTCATAATGTCACATATAGTATAACCATAAAATATAAAATGTAATGATTGATATATATCTTTTTAGACTTGGAATGACCTTGTGAGATTCATATATAAAATTATATTAGATACAAATTTTAAAATATAGTGAGTATATATCAAATTATATTAGATATATTTTTAAAACATGAGTATATCATTAAATATCACAATGTTTCTAGATATAACATTTGAGAAGAATATAAAATATATATTTTTCCTATGTTTTCTAAAAATATAATAAATTAAATCTCATGATAAATATATATTTATCATAAAAATGAGTTATAGTGCACAAAGATATAATTGTGAAGAGTAAGTCAAAGCATAATACTAAGTTTTATTGAGTGATCAAAAAATATTTAAAAATAATAGTTATAATATTAATTTTAAAAAATATTAAATAAATGTTTTTGGAGAAGAAAATGTGGATGTAGTACATATGTTTACATATAATTTAAAACATGTGTATTTTATTAATATCAATTAATTAATAAATATTTTTATGAAGAAGATTGAAAATATATATAACTTCTTTTATGTTAAAATATAGGACACAATTTATATTTTGACTTAAATAAATGTAAAGAAATGATATTTTCTCAATACATATACATGATAACAAATATGAAAACATACAAATAATAAATATTATCACATATATAACATAAAAATTATATATAATAGAAATAATTTTATATAAATCATATATCATTATAATATTTAATTTAAATAATATTAAATATATAAAATAAATTGAGTGCATCAATACTTTATCATATATTATAAATAGTAATATTGGAACATAGTGGATAAATGGAAGGGAAGCCATAACATTTTAAAAAAATAAAACAATTTCTCGTGTCTCTCCAAGATAAGCATGATAACATAGAACAACTTGAATTTCATTAAAATAACCTCTTCAAATGCATGAGGTTGAATTGGTCCTCCAAAATATTTTCAAGCTGTGTAATGCAAGTAGATAATGGGTTCTTTTAATTATTTTGTAAACTTTTTTTAAGGTGTAAGATTGACTTGTGGCTTTATGAAGATTTTGGATTTATATTTCTAATCAAATCAAATTCCCATGTTTTTTAAGTAGGTGTGGGAACAACTCAATAATAGATGGAATAGATAATAATATGAAAAAGAGAATATAATAAATATTTTTCATATTGTGTTCATCAAAATTTGTATTTAGGAAAAATGAAACATTATTCTTGGGAATTTATTTTATTGAGGTCAAGATATAATAATTAAAAAAGAGGAAATGAAAGGATTGTATTGAAAATTGGGGTTTATTTTTTATTTGAATAAGTGTAGGTTAAACAAAGTAAGAGTTTATACTAGGTAAATTTATAAGTTGATTAAGTTAACACATTGAATATTATAACTTAGTATTCATTAATAATTTTTAGGTGATATTTCAAGTTTTTTAATTATAAATTAAGGTGATAAGGAAAAATAGTAGTGATAAATATCATATACTTGAACTCTTGGTAGATACTGGTTTGGATGGAAATGTTAATATTAAGTACAAATAATTTATATAAATATCTTACATGTTGGAGTTAAATTCACCAAAAAGTGTCATCAAAAGGTAGCTAAAAAGTAGCAAATAAATCAAGATAAAATTGAATTCAAAGAATATTTAAAACAATTTATGAAATCTTGAAATAAATCATTTAAATAAAATAAGTCAAAGATAGCTAATTTATTTACAAACAAAGATATAATATAATGAAAATAATTAGTTGAATACACAAAAGTTTTTTATTTCATAAACGAAAATTATGATTCAATCTAATGAAATTAAAAAATAATAACGTAAGCTATGTTTTTGTATTTTCAATGTAATAATAATAGGCAAAGTAAAATAAAGCAAGATATCAATCTACAAACTAGTAAAAGAAAATATCAGTAGGCACAATATTTATAATTGTGTAAAAATAATAATATTTATTGATTATTTTTTAATGAATAAGATATTATATAAATATTTAAATAAACTTGAAATCAAAACTGAAGTTGATATGCAAAATTAAAAAATCTAACAAAAAAAAAACACAACTACTTAGAATTAACTACCCCTCTTATAAATAACAACTTGTTTTTCATAATAAATTTTGCATGTAAGTAAAGATGGGCCTAAATTTTTTAATATATACTAAAAAATAGTCATGATGTTGGATGCATTTCAACTTGAATTCATTTCCAGTTACAAAGTTATTCAATTTACACTATTTTTAATAAGATTAAAAATACTAAAATATAATTTTAGACCTTTAAATGATCTCGTATGACTCTTCAAATATATTTTAATTGGCCATAATCAATAAAGCATATTATGGTTTCATGCTTCTTTCTTTTATCTTCATTTTTTTAAGGAAAGCTCAATTAGATTCACGAGTCAAAAAATTTGGCCTTTAAAAAAAAATATATCTTTACATCGTTAACTTAAACTATGTTTTTGTATTTGAAATAAAATAATAATAATAAATATGTTATTGACTAAAAAATAATAATATCTCACAAAATTACACAAAAAAATGATTAGAAATAACTAAAATAAGAATGGGCAAACCAAAAAAATAACAATGCAATGTCTCAAGGAAATACTACAAATCAAACACCAAAAATTATAAGATGGAAGTGTGCTCAAAAAATATCTAAAACAAAAAAATAAAAATTATAAATGTTACAAAATTACTAAGAATAATAAATTAAATTAATAGAATTACCAATAGATAATTTTGGAAAAATAATAATAATGAACATTTTTTATTACATAATGAAAATAGACTCGAACAAATAAGTTAAATAATTGTAATTAAACTTTTTTTTAAAAGTAATAAATGATATATTAACAAGGTAACAAATTCACAATTACACCAGAAATAGATGCACAATGCTCACACTAATGCCTAAGCATTGAAAAAGAAAAGAAAAAGGAAAAAAAACCTTGGTAGAGGTCTAAAATTCAATGAAGATGACTTATCCAAATATTGCATAACCTTAAATGGATGATAGAGACATGCTTAAAACAATGGGATGTGTGAGCAACTAAAAATAAATATATATAATATATATTAATCTAATATAAATTACTAATCAAATAGAATTTTATACTTATTTTATATTAATTTATTAACAATAAATTATCCCTATAATTTATTATTAGGAGTATGAAAAACCAAAGAAAAAAAATGGTGTTCAAACATTTTTATAGTTTAAATCTTCAAATGATGATAGCACTTAGTTTCATGATAATAAATTCAAGGAAAAATGTTCCAAAGAAACAAAATGTTATTCAAACATCTTTAGAGTTTAAATCTTCAAATGATGATAGCACTTAGTCTCATGATAATAAATTCAAGGAAAAATGTTTCATAACTTAGAATTGAAACTAAGCTATGATAAAAAGGAAGAGTATGAATGGGTTTTGAATAGATATTAGGAAAATTCTTAGATATGAGGATATGATTTTTCCATCAAAGAAAAAGCCAAGAAGAAAAGAATAATATAAATAGATTCACATCAATATTAGAAAAAGACTAAGATGTGGGGATATGATTTTCTCATCAGAAAAAAAATCCAAGCAAAAAGGATATAAAAGGATATAAAGTTATAAATAAAAGGTCTAAGCACAAATAAAGGGTCTAGGCAAAGGAATCAAATGGTAAAGGCACTTGGATAAAAATATTTGAAGTTATTTTTATGCTAAGCCCAACCTTTGAAATTCACATACAACCCTTTTTAATGAAATAGTGAGTTTATGAGATCAACAATTACATAACCACTGTGATGGTTTCACAAACTACCATAGAAATGTTTCCATAGGCATAGGCAAAGGTTGAATATCATGTTTGAAAGAAAAAACATATACATTTTGACAAAACAAAAGTAGATTAGACAAATAGAGGAATTTAATGGATGGAAGGATTGATTGGAGGCAATCCTTTAAGCTTTGGGAAGGTATTATCAATTTTAGATGGTAATTTTTCATCATATTAACATTGGGTGCTTACAACGATACTAAAATTCTGATATCCATAAAAATATATTATTATTATTATTATTTTAACTTAGAGGTATTCCCTGTCTTGTTTGGGATGTTGCGACTCTACCTAATGACTTTTATTGAGGCGAGCAGAGGTAGACTAATCTTCTAGAGGTTGTCGATGGGACCTGCACACACTGGATAGCCTTGAAATCTAAACGACAAAAATTGACCTCAAAACTTATATAAGAAGAACCCAAAACCCTTAACCAACTATACCACCCATGCAAACTAAAATATATTAAAATTTTAATGATAATTATATATAATTTAATATTATAAAATCATTAAAAATAGTAATAATATTTAAGAATCGTCTACAAAACTTTAGAATATATTATCAATTTTGTACTAAATAAAAAATTAATTATATAATTAAGATCCCATTTCACATAATAGAGACCCTATTAATAATTATTACCCTAATGTCACATGTAAGAGCTCAATTTATCCTATTTTAATTTTTTTGGTTTAGATTTTAAAATTTGAGAACAAGAGATTCAATTGAGCTATAAAAGATATGAAGGCAATTTGACCAAGTAGCAATGCACTCAAACCTATTTTGAAGCATTTCCCTCTTACCAAAAAAAAATTCAAATAATTAAGAGACTTTAAATAGGTGTTGTATTTTACTAGGGTTGCATTTATTATAATCCATTAGATCATGCCCCGAGGGATAGTGATAGAATAATACTCATAAGAAGTTCATAAACGTATTACATATGATTAACGAAGTATGCTTAGACTATGATGATTCACCCTACAACTGCAACTATTCAATCCATGCTCGTATTATATAGTTAGTATTTGAGTATTTATTGTTTCGGTACCACTAAATCTATAACATACAATAGTGCTTTGTGAGAACCATATATGTATTGAGTGTTTATTGTTTCGGTACCACTAAATCTATAACATACAATAGTGGTTTATGAGAACCATATATATATATATGAATGATGTAAATAGTGTGTTTTGGTTGAAGTTTAAAAAGAAGTTGGTTTTCGTACATGGCAATTAGTTGATTGAAAAATTCATGTTTTAATTTTATGTTACCACTTTTCATTAACACTTTTTATAAAACAATTTTTGTATATCATCCCACAATTTATATATATGTATAAAATGTTTACACAAATATAATAAATATTTGTTTTAAATTATATTTTAATAAATATATACATTCAAATGCAGGGGAAAAAATGACAATAATTCTATGATCCCAAATATCGTAATGCAATGTTGCCAAACCATAATGCCATCTTGTTGCAACATAGAGATTTTTTTTTTTCTTTCCAAATCTTGTTGCACATGTGCAAAAGTTCACCAATTATGTCAATTGAAAGTTCAACTAGGGTTGTGAATTAGTTATTAAATATGTATAATCAATGGTTTACAAATAAAATAAGATGGAAAACAAAACAATAAACAAAATTATTTGTTAGATGTGTTATTTTTTTTCTTTCTTATAAAATAGGTTATTGTGCAAAATTAAAAGTTAAGTTAAAGCGGTATATGATTTTTAGAATGGTATTTGATTTCTAGATGCGTGTTTAATTTTAAAAATCTAGATTGTAGTTATCTAAGATTAAAGGGATATATAGAAATGAAATGACACAAGGGTGATAATCAAATCTATAGCAAGTCAATTAGATTCTAAAATCATATATAATCATACACTAAATTTATTATGATGAGATAGTTTAAATATAAAAAGTAAAACTATGCTAGATATGGAAATAACAAAGAAGTGATGTACTTAGCTTATTTTGATACTAATGTAGTTATATATTTGAAACCAACAAAAATCACACTAGAAGATGATTTTGGAATAGTCGACAGATTTTGGATTTGACACTTCTAGCTCTCAGATGGTAACATCACCCTGGGACGATTATGTCAATACTACTATGTATATTCTACACAAGTGTCCTATAAAAAATAGTTGATGAAACAAGATGAGACCACCTAGATGCCTCTAATTTTTGTTTTGCCTTCACTCTGGTGCATTCAGATATAGGTCATAAATAGTTGTACCTTTTGAAATAGCAAAATCCTAGTTTTCCATCTTCATAGTGACCTTGTGAAAAAATGGGTTAGTAGGCATACAATATCAAGCTAACCCCAACGACCTCATTATCAAATGAAATTTTTTACATATCGAATTTTACAAAAGAGGGCCTCAAACTCATGTAATTCTCTCCTATGCATTTTTTTGTGTGTGAATCATACAATATGTGCAAAGCAAATACAATAGTGGCCTACCTTGTAACATGAAAAATTGGGAACTTTAGCTACTCTTTTAGTACTTCAACCTTGTAGATGTGTTGTAACTATGACTAGTATATAAATAGAGAAGCTTTTTTACATTGAATTCTTCATAGAGTGCTTTTGATAATTTACCTTAATCTCTTTGATCTTTTTCTAGGTTTTGTAGGTGAGGAATGAATGAGGGTTGATCTTATATTTATATCAATCTATTAGGAGTAATAACTCATATTAAATCACTTAGACTGACCATTAGGATATGTTTTATTTACAAATCATATGACTTTATGGCACTAAACACTTACATCAAGACATGACAATAATGTCGACGCTACTGTTTGTTCTAGGCATTAGTGTCTAGGGAGCACGAAAGTAGGTATAGTTTTAAAACTTGTAGAAATGGAATATAAGTACATTTTAATAATTTTGGGCAAGATAGAAGGCCTAGGTCATCAACATAAGACTGTTTGGACTAAGAAATATAGGCCAAGGGACAAAGTTAGAGTAGATGTGAGACTTCTAGAAGCAGGAAAGGTCAATAATTGAAAAGAATAGCTAAGGTCTGAGTTTACCAAGTGTACAAGACTGAGTTTCTATATAAGCATAAAATATTTTCTAAATTTACCTCCCCCCTTTAATCTAATAATGAAATTTTTATTTTAAAGGAAATGAATGTGTGCATGGGTATGCATGCACACCTTATCTTTGTATGTGCCCAACTCAAATGTTTTGTTGGTGACTAACCTACAACTAAGATCATGTTAAAATATAAAATTAGTGCATATAATATAGGTTGAAAGTAATTGAAATATAATGAAATTGAAAGAGAAAGGTTTAGAAGTACACCTATGTGTCGATGTAACCACCTTGCCTATTAGCAAGTTATATTTAAAAATATGTATTATTATAAGGCTATAAATTTAAGATTAGGACAAATATAGATAAATATTTAAAATACATATATCTAAGGAGATAGAAAGAGATTGGAAAACACATGCCCCCAAGTTTAGATCAAAAGTGAGTTACCACCTAGCAATTGTGTTTAGTTCAACCGTGCAAGCCAATGATACTTATAACTTGGTGAGGCTAGATGATCAAGTCTAACCTAAAAACTTGGCAATATTGAGTGATTTGATCATCTCAACCATACCAAAAGATAAACCAACTAGTGTAGTATATTGGCTCAATAAAAGTTCATAAAATTTTGTGGGGTATCAATACCAAAAAAATCTATGATATGGTAATAGTCCATAAAATATTTTTGGAATATGAAACTAATTTGAATTGTTAATATTAGGTACATGTTGCATGGAATATACACCTTAGATATGTCTCATGTTGAAACTGTGTATAATAATAGTACCACTGTATAAAAAAATTCTAAAATTTTGAATCTAAATCACATAACTATGTATTTTGGCCAATTTGTAAAATTGTGTAAGTATAGAAAATAAGCTTTCAAATCATGCCCCCATTATATATAGAGAAATTTAAAAATTAATATAAGTACCAATGTGGATTACGTGTTTCCAAAACATTCCCCCACTGTAAAATGGAGATGCTAGATACTGAATAGGTTTACAAAACATGCTTCCAAAGCAAGGCCCCACTGAATCTAAAATTTGTGCCAAGTGTGGATAACGTGCATCTATGACATGCACCCACTAATATTCCCCACTTTGAGGTGAGGTAAAGATAGGAATTGGTAGTTACCTCACCTCAAAAGGATAAGATAATTGTGTAACCTATGACTGTAACCATGTAACATATAGAAGGAAACATGTCTAGGTAAATGTATCATCGAAGAACATAGAACTAATGTGATCACATGTAGGTCTAAGATGCATGATAAATATCATGGTAATATCTAGATAGTAATAATACACATTCAACAAGTAAACAAGCATGCACACAAGAGCACTCAAAAGCAAGTTAAAAGGCAATGGTCTAAGGAGACTGCAAACAAGGGGCATGTTCAAATATCACATAATCGAAGGGACATGACTTAGTCAAATGTCCATAAAATTAAGAATAACATATTCAAATGTCCATACAAAAATTAATGACATATGAAAACGTCAATAAAGGTATACCTAGGCATGAGGGCTCCAAGCAAAGAAGCATATTCAAATACTTGAATAAAGAAATGAAATAAAAGGGAAAGACACTCAAGGAAGTGCATAAAGTAAAACATAAGTAACTAGCATAAATATGTCATAGTATCCCATGGATCAATGTGTTAATAAAAAATGTCAAGTGTATAGCATATCAAGTACCCTATGTAAGAGATAATCATGGATAAAGACATGTGTAAGTACATATGTAAGCTCAAACATGATAATGTAGTGGGATCATCGAATCATATACCCTATGTGTATCATGATCATGTATGGGAAAAAGTGCTACTATAACCTAAGGATATCATCAAAGGTATTCCTTTGTGGAAGCCTTATAGCATACTTACTAATCTCATCTCTAGTAACATGTAAAAATGCATCTATTAAGAGCTTGTTATTATTGAGATGAGTGATCAATACTTCTTTATCTTACATTTGAAAACAGCTTTTTTACTTTCCATTGTAACACTACAACTAATGTATCTGTGTATGAAAAAACAACCACACCGTAGTTTTGAGGTTCTTTCTTACAAAAGGATGTTTCTTGTTTGTTTTCATCATTGGCAACCTGTGGGATGTAAACTGGAAAAATATTGCACATCTTCTCTTGCTCATTATAAAAATTTGCATTATGATCATTCTATATCATTACCATTTGGGATTGTTCTTTCAAAATTTATTGTTTTGGATCATTCTTTGGAAAGTTTTTTATGACTTTTGGAGAATTTAGAACATTGGAAACTTACACATCATGTAAAGGTTTATCCACCTTTAATGTTGTATCATTTGAATCTCAAGGTGGATTTGGTAAATGTTTCTTCTTTTATTTTGGAGGATATTTTGGCACCCATTTTTGTTCATTGGACATCTTTTCTTTGAATAATTCATCATTTGTATCTTTCTTTTCAATGCAATACAACATTTGGTATGGTGACCATGCATTCTATGATATGCATAGGAGGTAATTTGATCACATTATTTCTAAGCATCTCCCTTAGAATATCACTTGACCTCTTGGTAGATTTTTGTTCACTTTTATAATCATTGTCATTAGGTAAGTTTTGTTTTGGCTTCCACTATTGATTTTTATTAGGCACATAATTGGTGTGTGAAGATCCACACACATAGTTCATAGTAGCATAAAGTGGGTTCTTTGCATATGAAATATACTTTTGCAATAAATTTATATTTCAATTTAGAGACTGATTTTACTTTTGTAACTCATATATTAACTTGGTCATAGTACTAACTTGATCTTTTAGGGCTTAACAAACATAAATCCTAGTTATTTCAGATTGATTACCTTTATTTGAAACTATAGGGTGGGTCATCTTATCACTTGGATAAGTGATACGCTAGACCTAGTTAGAGGGATGAGAGATATCACCCTCCTTAGGGTTAGGAGGAAGAAGAATTTCCTTTGTATCCATTTGAAATGTTTTGATAATTAATATGAGAATAGGATAAGTAAGAGAAACAAATGCCAAGGAGAAATCAATCATTAAAGTAAGTATATAGTAATTTCATGCTATTTTCTAATTTTTTTGAAAATGTGAGATAGATTTATTTGTAAAAATAGGAAATTAGACTAACGCAAAAAAAAATAGGGAAACAAAGGTACATGTACGGCTTGTAGCTCTAAATTTACTAAAAATAGTAAATTTAAAAAAAATCTACGCAATATTTTAAAAAATAAAAAGAGGTTTTTTATATATCAACATAATAATGAAAAAAAATTGATAAAATTTTAATTTGATTTATTATAAATATGTCAAATAATGTAGGATGATTCATAGGTAAAACTCTAAAATATTCCAAATAAAGAATCAACAGCTTAATAAATCATGTATATTTTTTATATATCTAAGATTTTTTTGAATAAAATCTAATTTTTGACAAAACTTAAAAATTAATTTCAATATAAGTACACCATTTTCCTTATATGCCAATATTTACTAAAAATAGTAAATTGAAAAAATTTAAAAATATGTATTGAATTTTAACAAACAAAAAGAGGTTTTTGCATATAACAATATGAATTAAAAAATACCTTTGATTAATTTTGAAATTAACTTGTTTAGGTGCCAAAATACACCAATCAAGGAAGATTTTACTTGTAAGCATAAACACATGAAGCCCTTGTGACCAGATGAGGGTAAAACCTTAGGGTAAAGCTTCAAATCTAAAACCATAACAAGATGAAACCCTAGGAATCTTGGAAGCCATAGATTAGAAGAAAAAAATTGTATTCACATGGGTCAGGTTCACCAAATGTATCTACTGTTAAAGGGGTATATAGAAATGAAATGGCACAAGGGTGATTATCAAATCTATAGTAGGCCAATTAGATGCTAAACTTAGATATAAGTGTTTATTAAATTTATTATGTTGAGATAGTCTAAATATAGAAAGTATAACTATGCTAGATATAGAAATGATAAATAAGTGATGCAATTAACTTGTTCTGATG
Source organism: Torreya grandis (assembly GCA_037957365.1). Lineage (NCBI taxonomy): Eukaryota > Viridiplantae > Streptophyta > Pinopsida > Cupressales > Taxaceae > Torreya > Torreya grandis. Next base: position 2,213,811 of record JARHVA010000435.1, read on the forward strand.
CTAATTAGTTATAGATCTAGAACTGACATAAATTAAGCTAGAAGATGATTGTGGAATAGTCTTTAAATTTTTTATTTAACACTTTTGACTTTCTAGACAGTAACGTCAGTCTGGGACAATTGCATCGATACTACTCTCTAGGTTCCATGTAAGTATCATGTATAGAATACCTACTGAAATAAGATGTGACCACTTAGATGTTTATGAGTTTTTCTTCATCTTTGCTCTGGTGAATTTATATTTAGGTCATGGATAGTCACTCCTTGTAAAATGGAAAAACTCTAGTTCTCCATCTTCATAGTGACCTTGGGCAAAATGGGTTAGTGGGTACATAGTGTTGAGCTGACCCTAAAGACCCTACTATTAGAGGGTGTTTCCTACATAACCAATACTCCATAAGAATTTCTCAAACTCATGTAGTTATCCCTATGTGTTGGCTTGTGTGTGAATCATACAATATGTGCAAAACAAGTACAATAATGACCTAGCTTGTAACTTGGTAAATTGTGTTCTTGAAATGTTATTTTAGTAATTTAAACTTGTAGATATGTTATACCTATGACTAGAATAGAAATAGGGAAGCTTTGTTTAATTTAATTCTTGATAAAGTTCTTTTGATAAGTTGCCTTGATTTTTTTATCTTTTTCTAGGTTCCATAGGTGAGTAATGAATGAGGGCTAATCTTGTATTTATATCAATCTCTTTGGAGTAATAACTCACATTAAATCACTTCATTCAACATTAAGATATGTTGCATTTACAAATTAGATGAATTTAGGGCACTAGACACTTATGTCGAGACATGACATTAACATCGATGCTACTATCTATCCTAAACATTAGTGTTCATGGAGCGTAAAATTATGTATAGGTTTAGAAGTTATAGAGATGGAAGATAAGTACATTTAAAGTAATCTAAGAAAGATAGGAGACCTATGCCATCAACTTAAGACTGATCAGACTAATAAATATAGGCCAAGGGGCACAAAGATAGAGTAGATGTGAAACTTGTAGAAGCATGAAAGGCAAAGAACTAAAAGGAATAGCCAAGGTCTAAATTTACCAAGTGTAAAAGACCAAGGTACTATATAATCATAAAATATCATTTATAATGGAGATGAAGAAAACCCACATCATAATTAATTGAATAGTAGAAATATGCCACATTTCGAAGGATACTAGAGGAAATACTTGTTGAATGGAATCTAAGTTCTTAACTCATAGTTTCAACTAGCAGTGCAATAAGGGTTAGGAAAATGAATTTGAATATGTATAAGAATTAATGAATATAATTATAAAATTAAATTTTAAAAGTGAGGAAAACCTTGACAAGGGGTCAAGTATTTGGTGTAGTCATATTCTTAATATTTTTATTTATTTTAGTAGGTATATAAAGTAGTTATAAACTATAAAAATCATATTAAGTAGTTGGTGGATTGGATGAAATAACAAGAGAAAATATGGAAAATAAAGATATTATAAATAATGAGGAAAATATAAATGTGAAAATGAAAGGTTTCAAGAAGTTGCTTTAAAAACTAAATATATTAATTTAATATATATGCATCACAAATAAAAATTCAAAGGAGAAGGCTATGGAAAAAAATTCAAAAATAGATAATTGAAATAAACACTTCCATTTGTTATCTCATGCAAAGGAAGAACTTGGTCGGCTCCAATTTACAAAGGTCCTCCAAATATTCATTAGAACCCCTTAATTTTCATCATCTCACAACAACAGATAGATAGATATATATACTCATAGTTTCCTCCATGGTGCAAAAACGTTGGAGGTTAGAAAATAGTAGCTCATATTTGGTTTACTACAACAATAAAGTTCTTATCCACTAAGCACGAGGCACTCTCCATCAAGAGTACCTAATAATCTATGACCTAGAAAAAAGTCTAGTGTGTTGCTCTACCTAACACTAACTGACCCCACCTCCATGAAGCAATTGAGTGTCAATATAATGAGAATGAAAAATAATGAATTTCTTTTTGTAAAACTACAGTGGTCGTGGATACATAGCGATGTTAAAAATTTATATTGATAGGCAACACATGTATTTTGTAATGGCATGTAGTATACTTTATCCATTACAGGTGTCAATGTCAATAGATAATATGTCATATTCTTTTCCAAAGGATAATTCCATCATCTATCTCGATTCAGCATGTGAGTTCACTACAGAGATTGTGAAGGGTTCTAATCTAATGAGCTTAGGTCTACTAGTTCTAAGTTTTCTTCCCCCTATTCATGGTCTGGCCATTGAGATAGGTAACTCTGTTACTTGACTCATTAAATGATTACAATATTGGCTTTAAAATCTCAAGACTTTCATTTTTTTTATTAATTTCAATGTTAATTTTAACACGGTTGTATGTGACATAATGAAGGGGTGGTTCATATTGACAGAGACATGTTCAAAAGCATGCCCTATGCAGATGTCATATTCATGAAAGTATGTACTTTAATACTCCACTTACGCAAGGCCTAGCTTTGCATACACAAGAAAAAAGAAAGACACCCTCACCACCAATGGAAAGCAAAAGTAGAATCACACAGTTAATGTCACGTACAGCGCAACGTAACAAGTGAAGCTCTGAAAACATACAACCAACTTCACAAAAGGCACTTAATTTCTTAAAAACATTCGTGATATTTGAAAATGAACAATAAATATTCCTCTCCTCTCCTCAACCCATGATGATCTTCATTTTGCATATATTTATATATATGTACATAGCTATGACCCAGGACACTCTTATAGAAAGCATATATCATTGTTTATAATGAAGGATGACAAACCTCTCTCTATATCTATATACATAGAACCTCTGTGAGATCCAATCTCCCCTAGTCAAGGGAAATGTTGAATTAAGCAATACATGGTAGAGGTTGAATGCGAAATAGAATCACAGATAGAAATAGAAGCAAAATTAGAAGAAGCCATGTGAAATGAAGCTGAGCCACAATCTCTCTCTTAAAACGGCTTCCTTCGTGTTAAAAAAAAAGATGATAAGCATCTAAGTATGTTTTCGAGAAGTGGAGCCAGTTTTAGTGATTACACCATGCACAAGGAGAATTATTATTTATTCAAAACTAGTGAAGCTCTGCCTTCATGCAATCCTTGTTATTTGTTGCCATATCAAGTTTTGTTTTATTCTTTTCTTTAACTTAGACCAAGAGTGCTATGTATCTAGAGACATGATATATTAATGTATATGGGTTGATAGAGATGCTAACATTTGGCACACATCCCACTTAGTTAGTTATATGGGTCCAATATATTAGGATAATGGAGTAACTTAGAATTAGTGTGTTGGGTAATGGTCAGCCTACATTGGGATTAGGAGGTTACCCATGAATTATTAGTTAGATAGAGGTCTATATAAAGGAGATGATTATAATTATAAAGATATCAAGTAAGCATTGAGTCTTATATTATAAGAGGATATTGGAGGTTTTCCCCTCAAAGAGACATTATGGAGTTAGTCCTTCCTAAAGGAGTATTGTATGGTGTTTCCCTACCTTAAGGGTATTCTATTTTTGCATATATTTAATATATGTATATTTTGGTCCACCAATATCTATTGTGTTGTGTTGATCTATATTATATTCTACATTATTTTTAATTATTGTAAGTGTGGATCATAACAAGTAGTATTAGATATTTGATTTGGGCAATTTGTGTGGAGTGAAACCCTAGTTCTTTAGAATCATCAATATATTTCAATCTATTGTAATTTTTTTCATAGTTTTTATTGAATATGAATAATATTTCAAGGAATTCTCATTAAAAAAATAAAGCCTTTTTTACGTTTCTCATATTTTAGGGTTTGTACTCATTTCATCATATCTTCCTAAATATAAATAATTTTTATATTAAAATTTAATTAATGATTTATTATAATATAGGAAATTTATAGACAAAATTTTAGATTTTTTTAATTTGTTTGGAGTGCATTATTGTGATTTTATTATTTTTAATATATTCGCTTGATAAACCAAAATTTGTGGAATCTTTTTACAATAATTTTAAAAGAGTTCCAATATCATAACATGAAGCTACAATAAAAATTTGGGACTGTTATGATCATTTTTGAATTATTTATTAAAATTTTAGGGTTTCATGAACCCTAGTATTTTTTTATAGATCATGAAGTTGCAAGTATTTTCAGGGGAGGATGATATTTATGATAGATAATGGTGGATCCTTTTTAAGGAGAAAAATACTCAAATAATTTTATGGCAAACACAATTTTTTCATTCTTTGTTTGGGCCTACACAACATTGGTTTAATTAGTTGAGCTTCACACAAAAGTATTCTTCATGGAAAGTAATGGAACAAGTCTTTCTAGATCAATGGGATATAAAAGAAAAAGAGGATAATGATGGTAATGAAGAAGAAATGAATATTCTTAATAAGAAAAAGAAAGTGGAAAAAAATAATGACAATGTGGAAGAACCTGCAAGTGAAGAAGAAGAAGAAGAAGAAGAAGAAGAAGAAGAAGAATGGGATGATAAGGGTTCAAATAATTTGGCTCCAAACAAATTCGAGCCAATTTTTCAATTTCATGGATGCATTCAAAAGAAGAAGGTTATTATGTCCATAAATCCTACTAGTAAATATAACATTATCATCATAAATGTGGCCAAAGATCTACATGTTCAAGTAAAGAATATCAAGGAGATTCAAGTAGATGGTAAGAATATTCGTGTTTGAAGATTTGAAGCTCATTATGGAAAAATATGTTTTCCATTCAGATTTGTATACTTTGAATATGGATGACATGGATATGGTTCTTGGATATCCATGGTTACAGACTTTAGGAACAATCAATATTAATGTTTATAAAATGTTCATGAAGTTTTGGTATAGGAAAAAGAAGGTCACTTTACAGGATATCATAGTGGGAAAGGTTACTAATAACAGTCAAGGTAGATCATGAGGATGAGATTGAAATAAGTGATGAAGAGAATGTGAAAGATTCATATGAAGACATAGATGAATAAATAATATAATCAAAGCAAAAAACCATATCTACTCAAGAGATAAAGGAACCATCAAAGGAAAAGGTGGAAGAGGTAGAAGAAAAGTTTGATAAGGTCAAAGTATCAAAAAAAATTGAGGTATATAGACACCCACATCATCATGAGAGGAAACAATCATGGAGACATGTGAAGGAGTGTCATAATAACAAACACTTTGGCTATATAATAAATCAGATTTCCAATAACTATGGTTATGCATGGAAGCCAAAGAATACCTACTATGGTCATGGATGGAATTAGAGTAGTGCAGCGAAATATGGTACATGGAATCACAAGAGGAATAATTATGCATGGAGACCAAAGAAATACAATTATGATCATGAATGGAATCAGAGGAGCACAATGAAATTTGGAAACAAGCTTGGAGAGCTATCACCTATTAGGATCACATATGGATGGCTAGATGATCAAGATTGGATACAAGTGTGCAATGATTTTAAGCACATTCATTATTTGGTTTCTTCCAATGTTTCTAGGATGAAACATGACAAGGAGGGAAGTGATGATATATATCTAGAGACATGATATATTAATGTATATGGGCTGATGGAGATGCTGACATATGGCACACATCCCCCTTAGTTGGTTATATGGGTCCAATATATTAGGATAATGGAGTAACTTAGAATTAGTGCATTGGGTAATGGTCAGCCTACATTGGGATTAAGAGGTTACCCATCCATTCGTATTTAGATAGAGGTCTATATAAATGAGATGATTATCAATGTAAAGGTATCAAGTAAGCATTGAGTCTTCTATTATAAGAGGATATTGGAGGTTGTCCCCTCGAAGAGACATTGTGGTGTTATTCCTTCCTAAAGGAGTATTGTATGGTGTTTCGCTACCTTAAGGGTATTATTTTTCTACATATATTGAATACTTAGACATCTTGGTCCACCAATATCTATTGTGTTGTGTTGATCTACATTATAGTCTGCATTATTTCTAGTTATTATAAGTGTGGATCATAACAAAGAGCAATACTGCCACCATTCTTTTTATTTCAGTTGTTTCAACTCAAGTAAAATTGCATTCTATTTCAGTCAACGATTTCAATGGACTCACATCCCCTTAGGGATTTTGATAGACTACAAATATGTGTTTATCTCCATGTCTGGATAGGACATAGGGTCGATGCTTAAAATGCTTCTCCCATGATTTGAACAAGTGCCTTGCTACAAACCAAACATATTTCTATTGGATGAACATGAAGACAACTATTTATATTGATGATGATACCTAAGAAAATAATATGCCCCACACAGCCTTACGTATCCATACAACAATACATATGCCATACAAATATTTGTAGATGCAGCGACCGCCACCATTACCTTATCTTCCTATAGTCGCTTCTTCTACTCTTACCCAAACCCTCTCTTTGGTTGCCTCTTCTATGCCACGCCATTGACATTGCATTCCATTTTAGTCAAAGATTTCAATAGACATAAAAATCCCCTCTACGCTTTCAACAGACTAAAAATATGCTTTTATTTCCATGTTTTGACAAGATTTAACAACATCATGTGCTATCAAACTTCATCACTCTGCACCACCACTTTCTCCAAACCAACACCATGCAAAACCAAATTTTTAACAACAAAATATATTTTTTTATTGTGACATGCGACAAATCTTAAAGCTTCCCCTGTTATATAAACCTTATACTAATAAACAAACTAAAATAATCATTAAATATCATGTGATGCACCTAAAAATATCTAATATAACATTCTGTAGAAAAAGATCCTACAACAATAAAAATTAACAAAAACAAACTAAAGACCAAATATAACATCGATTCCTCCTCCTATTTAGATTTAACTCCTTTCTCTATCAAATTAACACCCCATCTATTTTTCCCCTTTGTTGAATGTTCCCTTTTTTTCATTTTTTTTAGCCAAACGTTTTTAATATGATACTACTCCTATATTCTAAGAAAATAAATGCAATGATTATAGGATAATTGATGCACCTAAAAATATATCTTAAAAAATATGCCCTAACAAATCTTATATAATACATAAAATTAAATATCAAAATTATTTTATAATTATAACATAAATATATGAAGTATGATTATAATATGAATAAAAAATATTATTAATTCAAAATATGCATTAGAAAATATAATATTTTTAATTCTTCATAATACACAACTAAACATTTTAAATTCATTATTATAATCTATATGATCACATTTCATTAAGATATTTTATTAAATAATTTGTCATATGTATGCACTGTGAAATTTATCATACATGTCTATCAAGGTATGTAAAATATTTTTACTATTAAATAATTGATTAGCATATGTTCCATAAAGCTTCATTTATTTAAATAGTTTCAAAATATCCTTATAAAAAATTCACAAATTTTATTGAACCATTTTTTTAAAGTGTTTCATATAACTTGTTAATTGTGTCCATATTTTACAATTATTAGAATTGATGTCACCACATTTTGTATACATTGTGTTTATTACTCTAAGCTATAATATACATTCATTTGATATTATCCTTTGGTTGATGTACATGTTATTATAAAACAACATTGAATTATTTAATAAGATTATTCAATAATTATACAATATTTTAATATTGTGATGTTATATTTTATTATAAATTTAATTTAAAATTGTGATAATATAAATAAATCATGAAATGAAGTTCAACAAAATAATACAATAGTTACATAATATATAAAACATAAAACATAACAACGATAAAATAGATTACTACTTCAACATATGCCATATAAAACTTTCTTATCTGAATAAAATTATATTTCCCATCAAAATGTGCCCTAAAAACACTTCAACAACACATAGAACCTTAATCAACAACAAACTAAATACCAAATTAAGTTCAGAAAGATTCATTCAAAAAAATCTAAATACAAACCAAAAATATTAAAATAAAAAAAGGGTTTGGGCCCTATCCTATTATTTCAAGACTTGCTTTGTTATGGAGGCGGCTCCTCCTCTATAACGATTCCCTCTTATATTTTTCTCCTTTAATTTTCATGTTCTATTAAATTTCTACAATTTTTTTATATTTAAATTGAAAAAGGGTGTGGAAATAAAATGTATAATGTTGAAAAAAATATGAAGTATTTTACAGACGTCAAAATGTTGACATCTATTTTTTTACATTTTTAAAGGATGTTAAAATGTAGACATTTTGTTTTTATGTTTGAAAGTATCATATGAAATCATTGAATTATATATAATGTTAACATCTCTTTCCATATTTCAAAAATAAATATATAGTAAATTTATAATGTTGAGTAAGCATATATTTAAATCAATAAGTTTTTGTGGCTAAGCAACTACAATTAAGGGGTATCTACATTATCAAAATCACTTAAGACATGATCCGAACCTTAACTGCTTAATTCTTTATATCAAATATCTAGAAAGATTTATACTTTAATGGATGAATATAAACAGTCATCATCTTCACCAATCAAACTATAATCCTTTCGTTAAAATAAAATAAATTTTAACATCATTTAAATAAATTTTAATATTTTATAAAATAATAAAACTTACATATAAATAGATATCAAAATTTAAATTAAATTACATAATAAATATTAGATTTTTGGGTAAATCTAATACATACTCTAATTATAATTTCATAAATACTCGATTCTATAACATAAAATCATGGAAAAAAATATATATCTATAAATTAATTAAGAGTAACTAAAAATATTAAACTCACTTAATTAGAGATAACCAAAATGTATGTACAAAAATCTGAAGTATTATAGAACATGCAAAATCCAATAATCAATCAATAATGAACTGCATAGTTAAGCATACAAAGAAATAAAGGGATCTTGCTTTTTGAATAATCTTTGCAGTCTAATACCCACATTAATTTAATATTATCCAAATGTATTTACTAACTGAATCTGGACTTAAATTAGAGGAGTGCTAAAACCGTATGAAAAATTAAATTCATTATTAAGACTATTTAGACAATCTTGATCGGAGATTGAAAAATAATTAAATTTTATTTGAAAATTGGAGAAAGTTTTATTGGAACGTCTCGTTAGATATTAATTAATTAGAGAATAATAAAATAAGATGCTTATAAAAAAAGATATTGGTATTGAAGGTTTGGAAGCTATGTTTGAAAAATTCGTCTTAAATTTATAAAATAAAATAAAAATATTATTTATAAAATTTGATATATTATAATAATAATATTAAAATAATTTAACAAAATATTAAGATAAGTATGAAATTTATGTATAAAATGTAATATCAAAATATTATGGTGGTGGACTATTTTTGAAAATATTATTTTTAAAAAAAATTAAAAGAAAATTTTAGACAACTCATCCACCTTAAAAAATAGATGTGAGGGCCATCATTAAAAAAGGGGAGGAGAAATAGATGTGAGGGCTATCATTTCAATACTAATGGAAAAAAATAGCTTACATCATAAATTTATAAGACTTTTTTGTTTTAAACTGAAGAGATTATTTGTATATAAAATAAGAGTATAGTACAACGTTAATCATATAAAAAAAGGTGGAGAAGTCGTATCCCATGATCAAGATTATATCGAGAGAGAAAACACCTCGAAAAGAGTCCAAAAAGTGGTCAAGAAATGACCACACAAAAACATTACATCAATAGTTCAGAGCAATGAAAGAGAAAGAGCAAAAGAGCATAAAGAAATAAAGAGAACAATTAAACAACGACAACAAACACAGAAGTCGGAGAAGACGGTGGAAACGACAGGGCTTGAGACTTATCAACACCAACTTTATTATATTTTTTTGAATAAGTAATATATTTAACATTGGAGTGGAACTTATTTTCGTAATTACTATTGTAATGTCAATTTTCTTTCTTTTTTTCTTTGGATACGTAATATATAATATTTATTGTAACAAGAATTTTTTTAACAATTAAAATAATTATTAATATTAGTTACAAATAATCAAGGGATTTTAAGGACTATTATTATTATTATTATTATTATTATTATTATTATTATTATTAAAATAATATTTAATTAATATACAAATAATTATAAAATAAAAGAATTTATTTAATATACGCGTACTTAAAAAATTGTTAATATATATAATTTACTTTTTTAATTTTTTTTATTTTTTTCATTAATTTTTTTTCAAAATGAAGATTTTTTTTAATGAAAAAACAAAAATAAGAAATAAGAAAATTAAATTATGAATTCCTCTTATTAACAAATACTTTAAGTGTTTCTTGCTATGTCCTTCCTCTTTATGATTATTAGAAAATATTAAAAAAAATATAATTATAATAATATTAATTCATAAAATTTATTTTGAAACAATTCTTAAATCACACAAAGATATTTAATTAGTTCTTAAATCACAAATTTTTAAACATGTTTAAAACACAATATTTGTAAATTTGTTGAAGTACGACATAATTTAAAACATAAATAAGGATTAGATCTTGGATAAACTATTATATATAGTATGCAAGAAAATTAAAACTCTCATATAAATATTTACCAATTTCTTCACTAATAATTATTACACAACTCATCATCATAATTCCCATATTAACGGAATTTTTCCAAAAGGGTTTGCATAGCTACGTTACACCTTGGCTTTCACAATCACAGATCCTGCGCGATTATGAAGATGAAAGGAAAGTCAATTTGGTAGCTCAACTGCATTCACTTTCCATAGTCATTTGGTTTATACGCATCCGATTTCCCCATCTTCAGCTGAGCGACCGAAATATTGCATTTATATTTATGCGAAATTTACGTTTCTGGATCACAGATCTGGCAGCATTATGGATGAAATCCAATCCGGTAGCTCAACGGAACTCACTTCAACATAGTCCTTTGAATATATACGCATCCGATCTCCTAATATCCCCCAACCGGCCAAGAGGTTGCATGCTCAAACCAATTTTATATTAAATCACGCTTCCTCAAATATATATTTTTAAACAGGTACCAGAATCCCTGGTAGATCCCACTGTAACCTTGGGAGAAGTTAGCATTAACATTAAGGAGCCTGTGCGTGAAATGTTTCTGTTGATACTCAAACTTGGGGCCAATTGGCAGAGGGGAACACCACTTAGCCAGCTGGGCCACAAGTGCTGGACTTGTTTGCGCAATTCTATATATACTTTGAGAGTTCTATATACACACACTCGTTAATGCAAAATTGAAGCATTCTGCTATACTTTAAATGAATGCGTTACCCTGTACTTTTCCAGGTCCATTGTCCGATTTCGACCTTTCCCATTAATATCATTGTTTAACTTTAATGGAGTCAAGCGATAACATAAAAGTCGAGTATTAACTTTAATGGAATCAAGCCATAACATAAAAGTCGGATACTCGTGTTGGAGTGGTTAAGGTTAACATGAGCAGTCAGCATAAACACACGCTCTTTACTTGAAATGAAATCCAATGCTAGCTACATATTCAACGACTCTCGATCTACTACACTGGCACGCCCACAGTTTCAATAAGACATTCACCCTTCAAACTTGCGACTTGGTTTTTACAAGAAATTGAGCTTGCCAACTCAGCTCGATATGACAGCGAACAGATTTATTTTTTATTTTTTAGAAAATAAAAACGCGACAGCTATTTAAGCTCTTCCAATTTTTAACACTACCCGAATTAGCAAAGTTTAAATAGAAAATAACTAATAGTTGCTTAAAAGGTGCAAGTTATGTTTTGATGATGTCATTTTCATTTTTGGTAAAGTTCCGTTTTGTAATGTCATTTTTATTTTCGGTAAAGTTCAGTTTTGTAAAGTGGGAATGTAAATAAGTAGTTATATTTCAGTTAAAATTTATAAATATTTTTTTTTACATTTTTTGTGAATAAAGTTTGAAGCAACAATAATTTTGTATATAGTTTAGGTGATGATGAAAAATAAGGTTGCATGTTTCTTCATACAAAATAACAATGTATTGTATGGAGAGGAAGCATTTTGTTTCACAATGAGCAATAACAAAATAATCACTTGGAAGAGAAAAGCTATACAAAATATATAAGTCATAAAATATTTTAAGGTACTTTGAACGATGATGGTAAGAGTCAATGACACGTTATTTAAGGTGATATCAGACATCAACTCTGAATTTAAGGCAAATAGTGGATTTACATGACTTGCACCCATTGCAATGGGGTATATAGCTTATAAGGTGTCAGCGTCTTTGATTGGCCATTTTTTATTGCCAAGACTGGATGAGGACATTCATGAGAGTTAATTTGACTGTGGCAAGGCTCTACATCTAATGTGTGGCTTGAATCATGGATGTAATACCACTTGTGTGACTTTCACCAACAACGAAATTTTTTAAAGATAAAATTGCGCCTTCAACCCCTGGGATAACTTTTTGTTATGCAAAGGAAGGTCATGTCGTCGCAACCTAACACCCTCTAACACCAAAGATGAATTGCCTTCAAACATTGTTGCAAAACTCTTCAAATTATTTTGTTCATTTAAATCATTAGCCACCACATTAACTTTGCGTTGCTCAAATCTGTCTTTTTCGATATCTTTTCCATCTACTAAAAAACCATACCATTTGTTCCTAGACTTAGTTTTTATTATTCAAAAAATTATCATACACGTGATATGGGGTGAGTGCCCACTTCACATCGCCCTAAGGTTTATAGGGAGGTCCCACCTTGTGTTAGAGCAATTGACTCTAGATACTAGACCAATTAGAGTCAATTCCCTTGAATTACTAAAAAATCAATCATACAACTAGAACCCAATGACCCCCAACGTCAGAACCAAGTTTCCTTCCATAACTACATTGTGTTGTTTTTCATATCCTTAAACCAAATATGTAAGCTAACAATTCAATGTCATTCAACACACTAAGAGTAGAAGCAACACTACACTTTAGACCAACAGAGTGGTAAATGTCCTTATGTGGTAAAATGGACTTGAGACCTTCCACATGTGAGGGGATATGCCATTTAGTGAAGAAATTCTAATTATTCCCCATGGTAACCATTTTTTAACTCTTATATTTATTTTTCCATATAAATAGTTGAAAAGTCATGGGACCCGTGGTAAAGGTACAACTCGCCACATAATGCCTTAACTGATTGTATTTGAAGCATTGAAATAGAAGGCCTTAAAAATTAAAGAATTAAATATAGTTTCCCTTTGAGAATACAACCTTGATGGAATGCAAAATGGGTTTAGAAAGGTCAACCATTGCATAGACCCTCACAAATTTATTTCGGGCCAGAAGAGGATCATCGTCTATCTTAATGAATCATCCAAATTTTAAAATCAACATTTGAAGTAAGAAAGGATCTCTGAATATTGGAGGTAAATTGTAAATCTAGATCCAGATAGTGACTGATGTAATAATTACTAGAGATGGATAAAAAATGGATACAAGGACTCATGAAAACACCATGCTTCCCAAAAAAACTAGAATCATTTATTGCAAACATACTCGTTATCATCCCCATAAGAGAAATGACCTAGAAGGAAATGAATACCTAACACTGTAATCTTATGAGTAGACATCTCAAGCCAAGGAAATTTCATCCATGTGTTGATTTTGTCCATAGATGGCTACTTCCCAAAATTTAAAAAACCAAAGATCCATTAGTGATTATCTCCTTGGAAAAAAATATGTCATCATCTCCAAGAGAGACAAGAGCATGTGCCTCCTCCTATAGACTGAAATTCCAAATATGTAACTTTTTGCTCTAGGTCCCAATGGAGGATGTCTCCAACAACCTTGTCGTTAGATTAATTTGTCCTAGATGAACCATCTAGGGCAGGACACTTGACTAGAATAAGGTAAGAGAGGATTAGTTTTCAATAAGAGCAACTTATAGTATTCAATACAACTGTAGTAGGGATTAAACATGCATCAAGGTAGTCCATGAAAATATGGTTCTCAACATGGCTTAGCGGATCCTCTTTATCTTCCTCAGTGTGCCACCCTATCCTGAGCTCCCTAGCACTCCTATCCACCCTAGCTCCGTCTACATGCTTCCATCGAGCACCACCAACTTTACGCTAACTTCTACTCACCACTGCTCCACTCACTGCCACTCCATTCGCCTTTATTCAGTTAACTTCAACTTGCCATCTAGTACCTTAATTATATATATATATATATATATATATATATATATATATATATATATATATATATATATAATGTTTTTATTATAATAATATTAATATATATTATTATAATATATTTATAATTATAATATAATATTATATATTATATTATAATATAATATATTTGTAATTAGTAATAATATAATATATTATTAAACATATTTAATAGATAAAGTATTAATATAATATAATAATATATTATTATATTATATATTATTATAATATTATGATTAATATATTTACATAATAATTAATTTAATATAATTTATATAATCATGGACAAGTACATAGATATTTTTTTAGATCAATGTGGAGCTTCTAACTAGAGCAGCAATTGAAAAGTTTTTTATCAAAACTTTTAACTGGTTTTGGAACACAAACCGAGGGTTTAGTCCTCATGAAAAAACACAACTAGAAAAAATGAAAGCCCCCAACAAACCAACAAGATTAGCTGAATACCACACGAACCACCCAACATGTCATAAACCCAAGAAAATTAAAAGATCTCCAAGAAAATAAGAAGACACGCTCAAGGTACCAAAAGCAATCAAAAAATAAAACAAGAGAAGCAAGCCACATTATATTCAGGAAAGTAGCTACGAAGTGAAACCTCTGAAGAACTTAACATTGAGTTGTAATCAAATGCTTACTCCTACTGGAGAGTAGCAATTCCAAAGTCCATTGAGCCCCTCGATTAATGGAGTTCATAGCATCCTCTCGAAGTCTTTCTACTTCTATTTTTTCTACCTCATTTAAGTTTCACGCCATAGTTAAGAGTCTTCAAGGTGATAGGCTTCTGTGAAATCGACAAAACTGCTTTACTGACAAACCCTCCTTCAATGTCTTCCCCTTCAATAAGATTTCCAGGAGATAATTCCTTCTCCTCATCTTTCTACTCTAACTCCTTGACATTCTAAATTGTTGAAGCCACCAAATTCACTACTATATGAGTGTTATCTTGAGCTAACTGAAACCTATTGAAACCAGAGGTTTCACTTTCTGAGTGTTGTCCTGAAATTGTTGAACATCTACTGAAGATGGAGGTTCAACAGGGATGGATTTTGAGGGAAAATACAAGATTTTCTTATGGTTGAGACCTGATCATATTAAACTTAATGAAATATTAAACCTTACATGTATTATTTATATCGATCACAAAGATATTTTGAGTAATAACCTAAGACTACATGTCATTTTTTATGAAAAAAAATGGTCCAAAAGTCTAAGAAAAAAACATATAAAATGGAGTTAGGCATAATAATTAATCCTCCTATAAACATTCACATATGGAAATCATTGAAATCACCTTATTTTAATTTTCCTATATTCGTATTGCATTTTAAAATGAATAAGAAAACTAATTTTGGACCTTCTTCTTTTAAATAAGATATGATATTTCCCCCTTCTAATTTCTTTATATTGTTGTGAGTGTTCTTTATCTATCTACTATATTGGACAACTAGTTACAAAATCATCTTTGAACCCAAAAAAAATAGGCCATTGGTATCATATTCTTTTCTAATCTTCCATACGATACATTATGTTCTTCGTTGCGACATATCCCATTTCTCCACATATGCAATAATATCACAGATCCGCTTTATACCAAATACATTATATAATTAGGATAAAACATGAGGCATTATGGGTGAAATTTTACCTATAAACAGTCACCAACATTACTAATCAATGATTTTGTCAAATGCCTATTGTCCATCCACTTGCCTTTCTTAGCTTGAACCCATCATCTTGTTGTCTGTATGGTACAAATCGACATCAAAACACTTATAATATATGAAATCAGTCGAGTAAGATAATTGACGAAGCTTTAATTTCTTTCAACAACTTAACAACTCACAATAAGGATGGTGATGAAGCTCTAATTGCCTTCAATAACTTAACAACTCACATTTGGGTGCTAACATGCACATGTCCCTTTCTTGATACATGTCCTATCCAAATAATTAATATTTTGATATATCTTTAGACTTTCCATGCATACCCATTCAATATCCACAACGAACACATTATATGTTATCTACCCATTTGTATGCATTGTTTGACACGTCCTTTTTCGAATTAGCATCTAAACATCTTTGTAGATCTAGAGATGAATCATTTTGGGATATCCACTATAGGCATGACATTAAAATGCCTTCGATATAATAAGCATATTGATATTTGGGAATTATATTGAAATAATCATGAGCAATTTTAAAAAGCTTTAAAATAATATAAAATTAACATTTATAAGTATCTTATCAATTGCCTTAATTTTATGTTTAACTATGAACTAACATTACGAACTATTTAATTTGGTCTTAGTTATTGATTAAGATGTCATAGTTCTCTTAAAATTTATCATGGTTCCATCAGATAGCTTACTTTAAGAGACATTTAACATGTTAATCAAATGACTCAGAGCAGATTAAGTAGTTTTAAAATGTAAGTTCACTGTAAAACATAAAATCAAGGTGATTGACATTATTTCCTATTGTGTATCTACAAAATCCTTTGCCACCTTATTTTATAAAATATTTGATGGAAACAAACCTCTAAGTCATAAGTTATTTATTTATTAAATCATGACATCATGTGGCTAGGGAAACTAAGTAGTAGAATCCTCTTACTTTTTAACTATCTAATACTTTTTTATAAGAGTAATAAATTTTTTTATACTCTATATGGAAATAGAGTAACTATTTATATATTAAACTATGGAAAAAAATTTAGATCAACATTTCAAATCACATTCCATGACCATCATCAAAATGAGAATAAAATGATTCTGAAAAGTAGACTTAAGTCTTTAATAATCAAAATGTTGAGACTTCAAATTTTAATAAAAATAATAAACATATATTAAAATTAATTAATTAATATTACCTCAATAATTATGTTAATTACTTATATCTTTATTATCCTTATAATATTATTAATTTTAACCACTAAACAATGGAATATTACCATTACCTAAGTAGTTTTTTTTTTAAAGATTGATACAAGGTTTAACAGGTCCCTCGCTCAAACCAAAAATATAAATAAATTTTGAACCTGCACCCATAAGGCCAAGCAAACCTAGGGCAAGACAAGTTGCTAAAAAAGCCTCATTAAGGAGGTAAGGTCATTAAAATAATACACGACTAAGAAAATATATAAACTACAAAAATAAATAAGGATTAATCCATGTAGGTCCAATTATACATGTGCCCAAAGCCAAAAAAACCAAGAAAAAATTCAAGTACTAGGAGAGTCAGATTCCACCTCCACCAACAAACTACTTGGCCCAACTACCATGTCAACCTTTTAAACCTGCAAACCATACTCTTCCACCAACTCCATATCCAAAGCCACCCCTGATGACCCATCCTACAGTGTTGTTGTGTTCAAATATGAAGGCCCATCACCACCTTTTCATGCCCTAGTATGCATAAATTTACCACAAACTGACCCTCAACTATTGACCACATCCATTCACTCTTGCATAATACACGAGGAGGCCAAAATATAGGATACAATGACATCCTAGACCTAACTAGGTGAGAGTACCACCACCCTTCTCACCTCCTTGAGAAAAAAATATTTCCACCATTTTGATGGGAGAGTGACGCACATGTAAGAGTGACTCCAAGCATGGCCTAGGCCTGATGGCCTCCTTCAAAGGGGGAACATACAACAATTGACCTGCTAGTGTTGGATTCTCATTCTAGGCCATCAAAACTTGTTCTAAGAAATTATAAAGAATGACAAACCTCCCTTATAGCTCTGAGAAAATAGATAAAGGAGCTAGCTCGAATTCATCATAACTAGAGAATAGGATAAATATGTGTTTTCCCAAGTTTAAACCATTCACCTCTTCCTCAATGCCTCACCCCTAAATTGGTTTGACAAAGATAGTCACCAAATCGTCCACTTATTGCTTATCTTTGAGTAAAAGAAACACATTATTATAAAAAAATCTTAACCACAACCAAATGAATTAACAACAAAAAATCCTCACCTAGAATCAAAATAATGGATTCCAAGATTCATGTGGTAGGATCTCAAAAAACCCATAGTAGTTGAGACTCCAAAACCTCTCCATATAAATATAGTTGTGTCTTCTTTCCTTGGATGCAAAGTAGGGGCTCAATCATTGCCGTAATCCATGAATTATACATATTGAGTAGATGGAAACAATGAGAACATAGGGAAGGAGAATCAAGATGAAATATGATAAGGATCGAGAAGAAACAAAACCATTATGCCACACTAACAAGAAATCAATCCCATTGGGACAATTTCCCATATTTTTGCCATAAAAACCAACTCCCACAAGCCCAAGGCATTATGAGGAGATACATGGCAATCGATGTAAAATGATGAGATAAAATGCCCACCACCAACATAGATAAGAAAGGGGTTTGTGATAGATCCATGGAATCAAATTCCAAGTCCACCAAGGGGGATGAGGAGGTACAGATCTAAGCATGGGCCACATTTTCAACCACCAACTTCTCAAATTATTGGATGTCATGCTTTGCTAAAAAATTAGTGATCAAGTTTACTTCCTAATAGAAATGTTGATCATTCTAATCATAAAATGAGTCCAAAAAGTTCCATACCCCTTCAATCATGTTATTTATAGAACAAGCCTTAGTAGATTTATCATTACGAACATGGATGTGATCATTTATTCGCCCTCAATGATCAACCTATCTAGCCCACAACTGACAACCAACTCAACTTCCAAGACCAAGGCCTGAGCCTCCACTTCATTGTTCATTCCATCCACCAATTTAAGATAATCCACATAGATAAGAGAACCACAATAATATTTGATGATGTACCTTGCACTTGAGGCCCTAGGGTTACCACAAGAGGCCACATTTAATGTTTAATTTGAACTAGCCTAGGGGAGGAGGGATCCAATCCACATTATATTTCATGTTTTGAATTTTTTTCAAAATTAATGTTCCATTAATGAGGGGAACCTAAAGTAAACTCCAATTTATACACATATTGAAATCCTAGGGGGAAAGATTACCTTTATGCCTAAGAGCATGAATGGAGACAACTTATGAAATTGAACCCTCCACCTTTTTTGAGAATGTCTTCAACATGTAATCCTTACCCACAAATATCCTTTGATTGTGTTTCTTCCAAATATACCATATTAGAATAATAGAGCTTACCTTCCATAATCTTGAGAAGGTATTGTTGAGCAAATTTGACTTTTAAGTCAAATTGGGGTACCCTTAGTAAAAAAACTTGACTTTTTAGGTCTTTAAGGGGGTATAATATATTTTTATGAGGTTTATTATAGGTTAATTGATGTCAAACAATGTTATATTAGCTTTGGTCAATTAGTTTTTATGTTCTTATATCTTTTTTGGGTCATTTGAGAGGTCAAAATAGTGAATTTAATGCTTTATACGAGTTCCTTGGTAAATTTACAAGTTTAAAAACATTATATCATGTCCCATGTGTCACTATATGTCTTATATAACTGAAACTACTAAAAATATGGTAGGTTGTTCAGAGAAAAGGTAGTTTTCTTGGCAAAAAGGGAGAAAAGGGCACTTGTACGAACTCTTTGGGAAGTGTGCCACTTGGAAAAGATGTAAATTTGAATATTAAGATTATTCACACTCATATCCATGCTTAAATTTATTTATAAGTGTCATTTATTTCTCAAAACTATTCTGCTCCATTTTCACCCTTCTTAGCAGACTAAAGTGATACTCAGGTTTTTGCTCGGTACGAACAAGAAAAGCAATTTCAATAAAAATTATTTTGGGAGATGATATTAAACTTATATACATTAATTTTCATATAAATAAGTTTGATAACTATCAATCATGTTTTATGAACCATCGCTAATAAGTTGGCCTTTCAAATATGCTTGCTCATTTATGCACCCTATAGGTTTTGTTCCATTTTGGTCAAATATGTACAAACTAGTTATTGATTTTGGATCCATATGATGTTTAATTAATTTTAACATGGTATCCATTCTTTTTTTTATGTCCCATGGTGTTTTGATGAATATATTAGTTTATATTGCAAGAGGGTGTCACCATGAGCAGTTCTAGCTGAGGTGCTTCTTGTTTGTTGAGTGTTTTCTCTTGTAGGGGTCTCATATATATGGTAAATGGTGTTCCAAAATTTATTTATTCATATTACCACTTAATCTCATGTTTTTATCTCACCATGTCATTCTTTGAGTAGCTTACAAGCTTATCTTTCTCCATTTATCAACTGCATGCCTATTTTCACTTGCAATCACGTGTATGGGCTTGATCAGCTTATTATTAGAGTTGTATTCATGGTATATTATTTTTTAATACCACCATTATTTGTATAAATTTAATCTATATTCTTGTAAAATGTGCAATTGTAGTCACATGCTCAATTCACCATGCTAGACAGTCATGTGATGCCCTTGCTTGCTATATTTCATGTGTATACAAGTGATTTTTATGATGAAAAGGGTGTATTGAATATGGTTTCAAGGTTTCCAAGCATGGATATCATGAATTTTAGGATTATAATTTCATTTTAGTTGTCTTGAGGCTATTCAACACCATGTTTTGCTACATTTCATACCCTGCCTGCATAACACAGTCAAAGCATTCACCTACAAGGTCCTATTGGCATCATAACAATGTGTGTAAAGGTGAATTCATGTTCAAAATTCCTAATACTACTACAATTTTATTGTAATTATTTATTAAATCTTCAATTTTCATATTCATGATAGTTTCCATATTGCTCATACTGTAATTCACTACCTATACACCAAAATATCCACCTACAAGTGGCCTAAACATGGGATTGAGATATTCATTTGATTTTTGAAATGTAGTGGGACCTTACTTAGAGACATTTCATATTTAAATGACCATGATAGATCCACCCAAAGTGTTATATTTCTAGTTGGAGTTGAAGGTCACTCCAAGGAGATGAAGACTGTGATTTCAGGCCTATTTTCCCTAAATAGGCAAAACATAGGTCTTGAGGTTTTGTGGATAACATTTACTATGGTCACATGAGTTGTGGATGCATCATAATAAAACTAGTTATCAATCCTTATATATTAAAATACTTATAAAATAATATGAGGGTCAAAAATTGAAGAGAGTGTGGAGGTTTAGAGCCTTGAAATGACCTATAAAAACACTATTTCTAGGCAATGTTATCTACATGTGTTTAAGTCTTAGCAAATTTTGTGTCAAATTAATATTTGACCATGCCATCAAGGTGAATTAGTTTCATGTGTCTCAAGTGTAATTTATGTTCACAAATATCATCAAGTGGAATGATATTTGGTGTTTAAATTCTTATGCCTTATCTTCAATTCATACACTAAGCCCATGTGTACCTACAACTAATCAATACACAGTAACTTAAATGAGTATTATTTGAACATTGAAAATACATTTGGATTAGTTTATTTGAATTAAAAAAATCATAGGTAAATGTTATGATACCTTATAAAATTTCAAGGAAGTCTCCTAAGCACTATAACCCAAGCCTCAAAACCCTAAGTGCACCTACAGTCCTATGTCTAATTGTGTAGGACAGTGAGCTTGTTTTATATGCTTCAAAGTTATTTTAGACATTAATTATGAGTAAAAAGTGAATTTAGGTGATATTTTTTTGTCAATTTTATATTAAAGTCTTTTCACAATCATGAATAGGTCTCAATAAGCTAAAACAACCTATAGGCAGGGGTAAAAGGGATATCTCAATCAACAGGGGTAGTGGAGAACTCAATTTTGAGAAATGATGCATAATTGGAGTTATAAATTAGTTATAAATGATTAATAATAGTTTAATTACCATAAATATATCCTAAAACACCATTAATAAGTATAAAATATCTCAATACTACCTACAGGGGTCCAAAAGCTAGGTGTCACAATCAGGTATAGTATCTCATGAAGGACAGTGACTAGATTTGGTGACTAATGTAATTTAGTAGGATTTCCAAAAGAATAAAATATTTTAAAACACATAAATTTTTACCTAATTTTATCCATGAGAGGTACAATCAATCTATGATCAACCTCAGATGAGACAAGGTAACCTACAGGACCTCCTAAAACAAGAAACATAGCCTATGCTAGAACACAGTCTTGATTGAATAAAAGTGGAGTGTGTGATGGTTTGGAAAGATAAGGAGAGATAATAAAAATTTAATAATGGTAATATAAACCTTAAAAAACTCTCATAATTAATAAATCAAGAAAGGATAGGATCCCAAACATAGAAAATA
This sequence comes from Torreya grandis, assembly GCA_037957365.1. Lineage (NCBI taxonomy): Eukaryota > Viridiplantae > Streptophyta > Pinopsida > Cupressales > Taxaceae > Torreya > Torreya grandis. Next base: position 2,236,277 of record JARHVA010000435.1, read on the forward strand.
CAGTTAGCTTGAGGGAATCCTGCACAATTTACATTATTGAGGGTCTATCTTGGAGATGAAGAGAGTTAGAAGGTATATACTTGGATTTAAGTGATAAATTTTTGTAAAAATAAAAATTTAAACTTTTATAACCATCTCAAATTCCTATTTTTTATGATCAAATAGGGTAAGCTCCCCTTATTTTATCTTAGATAGGGGGCACTTTCCCATGCACAAACCTTGGCAGTCTTGGGGAAATAAGTGAAAAGTGGTGACCAAAATATTATAATACCTTGTATTAATGTTATATAAGTTTAAACACATGAATAAAAACATATATAAATAAGTAATAAATATGGAAACCAAATAGGGCATCCTACACTACTAAGGTTACAATCATGCATAATGGGCATTTCTAGACCTAGAAGCCAAATTGATAGTTCCTATCACTTCTCACATGAATTAAGTTTTATAGTGGATGGAAATATTTTTTAGGGATAATAATAGAGGTTTTTGAGATATTTATATTCAGATGAACCTATAAAAACTCACCTTGAGCTTCAAAATCAAAACATACCAATTAGGCATGGTGAAGCCTAGTGCCCAAGTGGGGAGTCCATCACACTTTTTGCATGAAGTGAGAATTAAAACCTATTTTAACATGTTCAAAATGTTACTAAAGGTATTATAAAACCTTTAAATTTTAGGATAAGTCATAAAAATCCATTTTGGAGCCCAAAACACTCTCAAGCATGCAGAAACAGTGAAAACAAGCTTGATAAGAGGATTTTCGATGCTCATATCTTATATGATGATTTTCATGGAGACTATAGAAGTTAAAAGGAGTTATAGGAGGTCCCTCTAAACTAATTTTTTGAATTTTTTAGCATCTTATATTTCAAGGTTTTATGAACCAATATTAAGACTCAAAGCAAGCCTAAAACCCTACTAAACCTTAGCTAAGACCTGATGGAGAAGATGAGCTTGGAAATATATTAAAATAGCATATTTGGACTATGAAAACTATTATAAGTTAAATATAACTCACTCAAAATCCATTCCATGCCAACTATATATATGGAGTTGTATGGATGGGGTGAAAAGTAGGCTCTTTTTAACCATTTTTTGTGTTTTTTAGGTTATAAAAGGATTCTAAAGATGAAACAAAATTTGGGTGAAATATTAATACTTAATATAACTCCAAATATTCATTAATTCCATGATTAAACTTATATGTTCTCCAACCAAGTGTTTCAACTCGGTTAGTCAAAACTGGCATATTGTACAAGCTAGGGAAAAGTGTAAAAACTTCAAGTGGATGACCTTTTAAGATACCCCTAATGATTTCAAGGCCATGGAGGGTATTTACACATGTTAACCATTACCTTTTATGTATTTTTATGGAATAATAAAGGCATTTTGGAGGTGAAGTGTGTAGGGTTCATGGAAGAGTAGTTTTCTAGACAGTAGATGATGATGGCTCACTTTCAAAATTTTTAGAAGGACAAAATATGAAACCAATGCATGGAGAGGAATGTATAATAATCTCCCCTTAAATTAAAATAATTAAACCTTATCATCATTAGTTATAGGATGTCCAAATAGTCCAATCATGCAAGCAATTTTTCTGAGCCAAATGAGGAGTTTGTGCCACTTTACAAGACTTTGATAACTTGGATTGACATTTGTACTTCCTAATATTGCATGGTTATACCCACACCCTCTTATTATACATGTATAAATTATTTTATTAGCTTTAAAATTTTCATTGTGACCCTTGGACTTCTCTTCTTCTCTCTCTCTCTCTCAAGCTCTATAAGAGCTAGCCATTTTGGCCATTGTATTCTATGCTCCATCTGAGTATGGTGAAGCCCTAATCATTTATATACATTTTTATAAATAAAATGACTAAGTGTTATATATTTCATTACTATTCATAGTGTGTTTTACTTTAATGTTAAATTTTCTTAGTGAAGACTATGGACTCCTTAACAAGTTATCACATTCTCTCACCTATTTGTAGCTTCTTCTTTCAGGGCATGTGATGTGTTCTAGGAAATGTTGAAGTTTAAGTGAGTTAGTCTCTTCATTAGTGCCACTCAAGGCCTCTTGTCTAGTCCTCCTAGCTTTGAAAATTCATCCATAACCCCATAATGTAACATTGATGCAAGAAGACATAGATTGGAGAGTGTATGTTTAGTTATCCTTTGATTTGAAGTGTAACATGCATATGGTTGGATGTCATCAGTTAATTTGGTGTATCAAATCCCTTATATTATTTTAATTTTAGATCCCTCTCTCCCTTTTCACTCCCCAAAGTTAGTAGTAGTTTCAATCCTAAGTGGTACATTAAGGGAGCTAGCCCTATCTAGAGACTCACCTCATTCCTTAGGCTACCCACAAACCTAGAGGTGATTCCATTGTGCCACTTGGATGAGGGGATATTTTTCATCTTCTCAAAGGGTGAAATCCAAGTGATAATAGGTGTCTTTGGGAAGCCCTAAAGGCTAAGAGGAAAAGTTATGGAGGAGAAATCTCGGTCTTGCCCAAGACCAACCAAGCATCCCACATAGCCAATCCCAAAAACTTTCTATAAAGGGGCAAAATAAAAAGAGGTGATTAACATTTTATTTAACTTTCCTCTAAAGTCACCACCAAGAGGGTCATATGAACCCTATATTATAGATATGATCCTCGGTAAGGACATTGTTCTAAATAGATAGCTAACCAAAGGCTCCTATTTTATGGAGGCCAAATTTGTTCCATCATAAGGAACTAGCCCAGCCTGTTGAGGGGTCTATCTCTACAGCCATTTAATAACCCAAGTTAATGGAGTAATGACCAAATTTTTCCCCAATCCAATAGAGAGATTCATCCTTGGAGTTGATAAATATTTTTATTCTATCCAATATAGAGTCCAAGTACACACTTTACTTAGCTAGGATAGGTAGCTCAAACATTTTCTTCCATTTCCAAACTACAACCCCATGATAAGACTATTTTTCCAAGTAATCAATCACTCTCGATCCCCAAGATATAATTAGAAGTATCTAGGAATCTTAGAGGCTTAGATCATCACCCAAGGGAGCATGGTCATTCCAAGAGTCATTTTAGAGAGTTACCTTTCTTCCAAAATTAATCATATAGGAAATGTGATCCTTGATTAAAATAAATTATTGTTAAAAATAAAGCTCTAGAAGTGTGTGTTAGTAGAGGCTCTTGATACAACAGAACATGCTAAGGATGCAGATAGCTACATTTTATTATACTACATAAGATAGTACAGATAATTCATATTTAACAGAAGCATGTTAGAGAGGAATTATCATGTGATAGATAAGAATTCAGATTAACCTGAGTTTTCTCAAGATTCATAGATCATTTAGATTTATTTTAAATAGGACTAAACTAAACATTAAACATATTAACGCATTCAAGGAATAACACAAGAAACACAACATGTAACCATAATTACAAAATCTATATTAATCTCAACAAAGGTTCATCATATTTTTCATACAAGAATACATATTTATAGTCCTTTACAGTTCTTGAATACTCATATTCTTCTCATAAACTGGCATCAAAAAGAGGGGACTGTTCATCTTCTATCCTTTTACAAGTCATGGAAGATAGGAAAAAATACATATAGTCAATAATTTATAATGCATGAATATATTTCATAACTTTACTTATCCGTTTTCTTCTCCCCAACTCTTTCTTGGGCTTAAAATGTTGTCTTGTCTTGAGATAACATCTCATGTTCATATGACTATGTGTTGAGGGCAGAAGCTGAAAAATTGGACAGACTAGTAAGAGTCGTAGTAATTCACTTAAGGTGTCATTTCTAGTTTTCACCTCTTGTGCACTACTTAGCTGCCCTTTTGGGTATTTAACTAAGCAGTTTACCAGCCTACCACCATTTTGGGTTTTAAAAGGTTGGCATAACCAAGTGGCCACCTTTTATAGTTTTTCAACCATCCTAGCTCTGCTTGTCTTAGTAATCCACCAATACAAAAAAATGTGTTCAAAATTTTGTGCATTGTGCAATACTCAATTGGAAGGAGGTGGCATTGCTAAGGAATAAGACTAGCCAACATGATCTTTGGCCCTAGACTGAGCATCCATGCATTGTGTAATTTCTTGGTAGAGCTCAAATGGTGGCTTGTAAATAGGAACATTGAGAATCAAGGCCACATCATTGTAGAATGGAGACAGGTTAGTTTTAAATGTATGTCAATCAAACATCATTTCCTAGACCATGTAGATCATGATGCACATTATTTCTTAACATCCAATGAGATCCTTTAGGTCCAAGTCCTCAATGGTACTCATGTCTTCCTATACATTACTGACCTTTATCTAGATTTTAGCACTTAGCTGCTCCAACTTTTCTATATGGTGTTTTGCCTGGAGTCTTGTAAATTTGTTGCATCATAGGTCATATTTCCAATTGATGATTTGATCACCTATGTTAACCTTATAATTGAATGAATTATAGAGAGCAAGGTCAGTTTCATCCATTGATTTAGTCTAACTATGCATGGTTGTCCTAGCTATTGTAGCTATGGTGAAGTCTATGTTGGAGTTGGAAAGATAATTATCAAGCTGCTACTTACAATCCAAAAAGACTATGTGTAACTTGATGAGCTTGGAGGGCTACAATATCAATCATGAATATATACTCCTCCAATAAATTAATCAAAGTAGTGGCCTCAGCGTTGATACCTTGGCCCAATGTGTCAACTTCATTAAGTTGTTGTGTTACACACCATTCCTTTCTGAACTCTGAGACTAATGTCTTGAGCCTGTTATAGTCAGACATCACTTGGTCCCCAATTACTTGAGATGCCAAGTATATTCAAGTGTATTCAATCATCTTTATTTCTTCTTGAAGGTAAGCACTAAGCTTGATGTTCTCTACCTTTGACTAATCTTATTCTTTCTCCAGGGAGGTGGCCTTTTGTGTGATGGACTCCTGAAAAAACATGACACCCTCCAACTATTTCTTCAAAGGCAACTGGAAGACATCAAGTGAAGCCTCTTGCTTGATTGATAGTGTGGCCAATGTGTTTATTAATGCTACAAGGCTAGGGTGTGGCATGGAAACTAGAAGGAGGGAGAAGGTAGTATGCCGAGTAATGACTGAGGGGATGCCCCAAAGCTAGACACCTTCTAGTAAAATCTATGGCAACTTCAAACCTAACTACATTGTGGGTGGTGCTTGTTGGTGTGTTCTGGCCTCTATTCCCAGCTTATTTTACTATACATCATCTTCAGCCATCTTCCATTTGCCCTCCTCATCCTTATCTTATTTATTTTTCTTGTCCTCTTCCTCCCTCTTCTTTTTCTCTTCCTCTTCCTCTTCTTTCCTTTTCTCTTCCTCTGCTCTCTTCTTCTCTTTTGCTTTATTTTTATCTTTCTTCCTTACCTCATATGCTTCCTCTTTCTTCTTTTTCTCTTGTTCTTCCTTATTCCTCTGCTCTTATTCTTCTCATTTTTCTTTTCTACTACCAGAGCCATAGCCTTGGCTTATTCCTGCATAACTTGGGCCTATACCTTTGGTTTTGATTATGCTTGTGCATGTTCTTGTGCTTGCTATAAAGATTCATCATCCTCTTCCTTCTTCTTTCTGGTAGTTTATGTTGCCTATTGTTTTGCCTGGGTCATTGCATCTTTTTTCCTTTTTTCTTCTTCTTCTTCCCTTTCCTTCTCTCTCTCATGTTTTTTTTTGTTATATTAGCTACTTCTTGAGCCTATTTGGCCTTCTCCATAGCCTTTTGTATGTCTACCTCTACATCATTGGCCTATTATGTGGCCTCAGCTTCTTGGGATTATTGTGTTGCATGTTGTTACTATGCTTATTCTTTCTTTCTCTTCTTTTCTTCTTTCCTCAGTTGGTGTTCAGTTGTGTGAGTGGCTTATTCCCTAGTAGTCTGTTGCTCCTCTATTATTAGCTACTTTTCTACAAGATCGTCAACCTCTTGAACCTACAGTGATGGTGGTGAATCAGTTGATTGTACCTTCAAACTTGGAACTTATAATTTCCTTCTCTCGATCATGACCAATCTACATCTGGGTGGTGGTGTAAAATTTTCAAGAGTAGGTTATGTATTTTGTGTAGCAACTGATAGACCAAACTACATTCTTCCAAGGTAGGTGAGACCCTTGCCTCCCACTATGTTCAATCCTTACACACAAGTTTTTTAGGTCGACTCTATGATAGGGGTATAAATACAATGTCAAGTGTGAATGATATGGCAATTGAAGGCTGGAAGAAGTCCATTCTATGTTTGAACTGCTCCACTTATTTGTTAACTATGTCAAGAATGATGGAAGGTGGGAAAGATGGAAGGTCCACCTAGAGCTTCAGGGGAACCTATTTATGGAATTGCACTATTTACACCTTCCAAAATAAGAATTATTTTTCTTCCTCCTTCTCATAATAGTATCCAGCCATGTCTTCTACCATGACCTGGTAGACTTCCTACTCATTTGTTCCCATCTAGATGAAATCACAAGAACTGGTTATTTGTGGCACCTTTGGATCATCCTTCCATGTCGTAGTGCTACATTTTTTTCACTTTAGGGGAGGGGACACCAAATGAGGATCTATTTTATGTTTCCCCTTTTGTGGCTATGAGCTAGATGCTGACTCTAGTTATTGAGCATTAGGGATATATGCACCAAGTGGTATAGATTGCTAGGGGTTCGCACGCTTGGCTATGAATTATTTTTGTCAAACCACTTTAGCCTGTGCCATATCCATTGTGACAAAGAAGGGGAATGCCTTGAATAATGAGCATGGTAGTTCATGAATTGTGATAAATACACCCTTCAATAGTAAAGTGATGGCTACATACTAACTCAGGTACTACATGACATCAAGTGGCACTAGAGGATATGTGGTAATGATGCTCAAACACTCTTCCCACCAAGCTTTAAACTTTCCCTCATGTGTGAGAGCTCCATGATCCTACGTCTAGATGAGAATGTAGAATTTTTTTACTAGCTATTAGTCTGTATATGGGTGCACTTGGCCCTCTGATGACTTCCACTATGTGAAATAAAGAAGGATGATCAGGAACTAGAATGTTTGCTTAGGAGAAGTGTGGTATTTCTCAATATTTATGAGCAGCTCTTGGATGAAGTACTCTGGCCAATTTAATTGTTCATCTGATGGATCATCTTATGAGTGATGTCCATGATGCCCTTAGTAATTTATTTGGCTAACTTATTCATCTACCAAAATCATTTGGTTATGCACTCTATAAGTATGTGCATTGGCTCATCATGGATTTCATTTATGGGAATCCCTTTGTTGCTCTACATGTACATATCTCACACTTCTTGAAAAATGGGAGGCATTTTCATCTTATACAGAAGTAAAGAGTCTCCTTATGTAGGCATTCCCAAATCTTGAGCCATGGCTTATGTGTTGATTACCATAGTCTCGTCCAAACCCAAATAAATTATGCCCTCATTATATCACCCAAGCAATACTTGAATAATTTATCCTAGGTCACCAAATGTGGGAAATACCAATAGGTGCTCAATGTCATAATGAGGGCAAGCGGTTATGCAGCCTCAATCAAATCGAGGATAAATAACTTTTGATCAACTTGATAAAGATAGTTGAACGGCTCTTGATCACTATAATTTATTTGTTGAAGCACCATGTCGACACCCATGGATTTTTTTATATATCTATGAGATCCCTAATTAGCTATGAAGTATCCATAACTGCATGAAATTAGGCAATTAGAATACTTTATGCAAAGAAAATAGCTCAGCTCTTGATAGGTGCAGTGCATGAAAAATAAGCTCAAGGATGAAATATTGACTTGGTATTTAAACTTGGATTTTATATAATTCATGCCTATTAGGGTCCACATCAAAAATACGCTTAAATATCCACTCATTTTGAATGCCATGGTAGATGTGGAAAATCAATATCCGATCTGGCCATTAAAGTAGTTAGTCATTGGCACATGTGTGTAGTTACATCATTATGCTCTTTGGTGTCTGTACTAGGGGTATGAGTAACTGATGTTGATGATCCATTGATTTTTTGAAGATCACATCCATCAACCCTTGGATCTGGCTTCTACTTCTAGTGGATGGTCATTATTTGATGGATATATTATTGATGGGATGTTTCTGTCTTTCCTAGACATAATATTTTTCAACCACTCCTCTTTAACTTTTTTGATGATACATGTGGATCCTCCTGTGCATTTTTGGTGCACGTGATGCTTGGTCTTTGTACTTCATAAATGTTGTTCCTAAGATCATTTAAAAATAAACAAATAAAAAAGAAGCACACACACATAAAGCATGAAAAACAAGGAAATCCTAAGCTACATGGTGCTACTCAGCACCCACTTAGATTGTAGAATGAGATCAATCAACTATTGGTGGTAGGGCTTAAGCTTATATAAATTTACCTACCCTAGTAACACCATTCCCTAAAGATCTCTTAAAACCATAGTTCCTTTCTATGTTAAGTCATTTATAATGTAAGTCCCTTTCCATCATATCTATAACTTGCCCAGGAATGCTCTGAATCAACGGTCATACAATAAAACTAGTTGATCCTTATGAAATTATTTTTGGCATAAGTTCCTATCATGCCATGATTTTTGAATCTACTTGTGCACTTCCTATGTCCACACTACTTTCTATCTAAACTCATCCATCTAATTTAGTTTCAGGAGTAGGTTAATAAGAGACTCATGATCTCTAAGTCATATGACCATGGAAATGCTTAGGATGAGTACTAAATATTTCATTAGCATGACTACTTCTAGACCATACACCAACTAGAATGGTATAAATCCTATATCCCTTTTTTAATGTGTGAGATATGCCTATAAAATTATAAGAATGTGATCTTCCCAGTCATCTCGCTTGACATTGTATATCTTTGTAAGCATTTTTCCAATTACTTTATTAGAAGCTTCAGCTTGGCCATTGGCTTGTGGATATACCCAATACTTTTGTGATGAGAGATCATAAGTTATTCAGTTAGAGCCTTGATGGTATTTTTTAGAAAGTACATTCCTCTATCGTTGATTAACTTTATAGGGCATCCAAACTTTGTAATGATATTTTCATATAGAAACTTTGTTGCATCCTTCGTACCACAACTAGGTGTTGCAATAGCTTCAGCCCACTTTGTAAAATAATTTATCACAATAATGATGTACCTATATTTTCTACATTTTCTTGATGGGTTGATAGGTCCAAAAAATTCAATGCCCCATTATTTGAAAGGTTACTGAGCTAATAAAGGCTGCAAAGTCATCTCATCCTTCTGTAGCAATTTACCCATGCATTGGTAGATGTCATAGTGGTGCACAACTCTGTGTGCATCTTGGAATAGATTTGGCCACCATAATCCATTATATAAAATCTTTCTAGCCATAGCCTCTCCTATGAAATGTCCTCCTACGACTCCTTGGTGTGATTCCTATAAGAGTTGAGTTCGTTTATGTTCTAGAATAACCCTACGTAAGACTTCATCCTTCCCTAAGTGATACAGAAGCCCATTAATGATGGTATATATCAAGACTCTATTAACAAATTTATTCTTAGCATGCTCTTGATAGTGCATAGGGAAGACCCCTTGGTCAAGGAAGTTATCAATGGCTTCAAAAAAATTAGCAATCATAGAGACATAAAAAATGTGAGCATTAGGAGAGTCTTCTTGTAACTCTTTTGGCTCATCACCATTAGGAATGTCATTGAGATGGTTAGATCCCATGTTCTCTCTTCCTAGTTTGGTATTTATATAGAATTGAAATTCTCAAAACAACATTAACCATTGAGAGATGCATCCTCCTATCATTGGTTTGTTGACTAGATTTCGCATGGATTGATGATTAGTGAAGACTTCAAATGGTGTCACCAGTAGATATTGATGAAATTTTTGAAGTGTGAACACAATAGCCAATGTTGTTCATTCTATGGTTGTATAGTTTCTATCTATGTCAGACAATATCTATCTAGAAAAATGAATAGGATGATCTAGCACACTATCTCTAGGCTATGCAAGCACATCATTGACTGTGATTATTAAATCATCCACATGTACATGAAAGGTTTTAATCTAGTATAGAAAAACAAGTATAGGCACAATAACTAATCTTTGCTTTATCTCGATGAAAGTTGCTTAGCATTCTGAAGTCCAAGCAAACTTCACTTTCTTGTGCAGTAAAGATTCTAGCAGAGATGAAATGGTTGTGTAACCTTTGATGAACTTATGATAGTATCCTATATGCCCCAAAAAAGAGTGAACTTCAGTGGACCTAACAGATGGAGAAATATTAGTATTACTATGATTTTATCTTGATCTACTATAATACCTTCATTGCATACTACATGTCCAATCAAAACACCAAACGATGTAAGAGATAAACATGTATTCAAATTAAAAGTGATGCATAGAGCTTAGCATCATTCCAACATTAAACACAACTTAGACAAGTGTTCTTAGAATAAGGAAAATATTGCCCAATCATCCAGATAAACTTCCAAGAAATCATGCATAAAATCCTTGAATGTTGTAACCACTATGAAAGAGAACATCGTAGGTAGATTCTTCAGGCCAAAAGGCATGACCTTATATGCAAAAGAACCCCATTCTATTATAAAATTTGTTTTGGCTTGATCTTCTTTTGTGATCAATATCTAATGATATCCACTAAAATCATCTGGGAAGGAATATACTTTATGTCCTATGATAGACTCCAAAACTTCATCTATGAATGGTATTGGAAATGGATCATTTACATAAGCATCATTCAAAATGTGATAGTCCTAAAAAATGTGAATTTATCCTATTTTATTGGGTTTAAATACCATGGGGCTTACCCAATATATTTTTTCTACCAGATAGATTATTTTTGAATCCTATATTCTATCTAATTTAGCCTTTACTTTCAACTTCATATTTGGATTGAGCTTATATGGCCACTTCTTGATCGACTGTGCACACTCATTTAGTTCAATGTGCATCTCACCAAGAGATGGGTCAACTCCTTAAAAATATAAGAATTTAGTGGGAAAGACATCTCGGTAATCCCTCAAAAGTTGTAGAACTTCTGAAATTTCAATTTTCATCCAATAGGCATCTATGCTTGCCAGTTTTGGAACCTCCTCTAATCCAATGTTAGAAACATGCTTCTTGATAGGTTGTTGATAAATATTAATTTTTTATTCATCAACAAATTCTTGTATCCTCTTTTGCCCTTCTTGTTCAGGAATTCAGATGTTGTGTAGTTTTTCTTCTTTAGTTAGTGCTACACTAGTGTCTTTGAGTGGTTTAATAGGTCGCTCTAGCTTGAATAAATCATTCAGATCTAAACCATCATCAAAATTAGAATCCTCAATGTATTCTGCCTCATCTTGGATCTAGTGAAATGGCTACATTAGAGATATTTATTTGTTCTTAGCATCCTTGTACCTTTGTTGTGTCAATTTAAGATCAGAGGCTACATTTTTCTATGTAATGGATTATGTTGTGGTGCTCAAGTCTTATACACACCCATGACATAAAAATTACTTCAGTTTTTGTAGTGCATTTGGACTAGAGGATTTTCATCTTCAAACACAAATTTTTTTATAAAATCACTTTACACTTGAGCCCAATGCTTGGTTTCCCTTCTGCATTCCTAGTGCATGTACCATGTTGTTGGTAGTGGAGTGAGAGTATAGTGAAAAATGTGAACCCAAAATTTTGGTGCAATGCATTCCTCATTCCAAATTTCAACACATTTATGTATATAAATTTTAGGACACTCACATTCTTAAAATAATAGCTAATTGAAATAGATAAACTATGATAGCTAGAATATGTTGATCATGAGCTTGTAGTCATCATCCCATTCTATCTGGTTGTCTCGATGAGATACCCACCATTCACAGCAACTCCCTTTAGAGAATAATTTAAAGTGTTAACCTACTAATTTATGGTTGGAATAAGGACTTTCGAGTGCAAAATGAAATCATTAATGTCCTCAGTTACATAGTACACATGCAATTATCGCTTGTGTGCAAAGACCATTCACATCTATCAAAGTTTGTGATCCCCTCAAGCTTAGTTGAGGAGGTAGGCATCTGAGTCACCACTGATATATGAAGCTATTTCCCATGGAAAAGTGCCTTCCCTTGTTGGCTATATGTAGTCCTATATGTGATAGTTAAATTGATACAAAAAATCAACTTTAGATCGAGTAGGATATTTTGCAGACATAGAGGCACATTCTTTGATGACAAACTGATTTACCACTAGCTACGTAGCTACTAGTTTTAGCCTCCATTATTTTTATGTCTTTAATTTTTGAGTGAGTAGTGATTATCCCTCAGGTTTGGTATGCTGGTACAATAAGTTACATTTAGTTATGTGCATGACTTTTGGATTTTCCTTAGAATTCACCTTCATCTAACTAGTTTCTTGTGGAACATATGGAGATTCTAGTTTATCTAGAAATATGTAAGGCTTATGAGTTCTGCTAAGAGGAATGACAATAAATTTATTACCTTGATGTGCTTCAAGCTGATTGTGCATTGTATTAATAGTCATTTGACCATCATATTCCCTTTTTTTACCTATCAACACAGGGTAGTATATTATTGTAGTCTTCATGTCGATGACTTCAAAATCACCTCATAAAGATAAGTCTATGACTTTGATCTTGATATCTTCTATTCTACCAATGGGCTCAACTTTTTCATAATCATCTAGACTTAAATTTACTTGGTTGTAGCTTAGATCCAATCATCTAATAACTTCCCATGTAGACCAAGGAATTATATTAACTATGCTATCAAAATCAAAGATAACATTTACGATCTCATAACTGATAACCTCAATATCAATCTATGTGTTAACATCCCAAGGCTTCTTCATCTTGACATACCAAACTAGTTTTTCTATCTTTTGTTGGCCCCACTACGTACATACTAGAAGATTATGTAGCAAATACATGATGTTCTATGATATATCTTCATTGCATAGAGTACTCAAAAGTTTCAATAGATCTATAAGCACAGTGACAACTCCATCTTGGCACATAATGCAAATGATTTGACCATACATTTGTACATCTATTACTACAACATCACCACCAATAATACCCTGATGTTGAATTTTTTTCAACATCTCTACAACTTCATACATGAGACTCTTCTATGTGGTTAGGTTTGTATATTTATCCTATTTTAATTTTCTAATGCCCTAATCCTAAGTCATCTTAAGTAGAGGTAGCCCTTATTTTGTTTGCTATTATTTCATAATATCATTCTAAAATGCATTTTCTTTAGACTTTGCACTTACCATATTTACATTTTGGATGACTTTGTCCTTTTTCTACTTCTCTAGAGCAATAAAATATTTTGTGTCGTGTTGGTCAAAGATTCTATAGTATGTACAATACGACTATATTTATAGGTTCATCAAGTAATTTTGTTGGACATGATTGTATTCTCCACATAGGTAGCATTGTAAAGGAGGCCATTGGTAGTTATTTCCTATATTGTGTTGGTATCCATCCTCCTTTGTAACTACCATGACCTCCTCCTCTGTTAGACTCATATCCACCTTGATATCCTCTTTTTTACTACGTAGTGTTCCACTACTGGTGTTGTTGATTATTATCTCTAATTCTAAATTATTATTACGTAGTTGGTGTGGTCCAACTTGTTTTTTGTTGTTTTTTTATAGGTGAGATCCAAGGGGATGTATACTAGTATTGAAGAGATGAAGGTTTCCAATTCAAAGAGGGATGGGTCCATCCAGCCAAACTGTAAGGTTGATACTATGGTGAACTTAGAATCCATTATGGACTTGTTCGGGTCACACAACCTTTATCAACCTATAGTCCTGGGATTATTTGCTTCATTGAGGAGATTTACTATGCTATGATGGTGAATGCATTTTTGGAGATGCCCTCATTAAGCTCCTTTAAAGCCCTACAATTCTTCTCATCATGGTTAGGTAACTTGTATAAATTACAATATAGATTATATGGATTCTTGATATATTGTTGCAGAAGGTGGCATTATGTTGTGGTATGCCCTACTACATAGTGGAGTTCATAGAATTCTATCTTAAATTTCAAACAATCATTTCAATAGTGTCCTTTTCTACATTTTATAGACCATATATTCAATTTAGGCTTATCTACCTCATAGTATTGCTCTATTCTTTTCATGAAACCATGTAGTGTGTTTTTAATTTTGGAATTAGTAATATGAGATTCTCCATAATATTCAATTTGTTCTATGTATAGTGAAATAACTCTGGCATCTACTTGTGTATCATATTGAGTTTGCACAGTGGTAAACCAAATCATGGATCATAATATTTCAGCAAACCATGCTACTTTAACTTTATCTATTAAGGAAAATTCTACCTTATTCATCACATCAAATAATATTCAATCACAGTCACAGACCAATTCTCCAAAATTTTTCCTTATCTCCTTTAGGTCCTATATAGTTTGATTGGTGCATTTCTTAATCTTAAATTCTACGATGAGCCAATCCTAAATGTCTTTTAGACTTGCCTATTGAAGGTCTCTTTTGTATATGAACTCCAGTGCTCTCCTAGATATGGCCCCTACTAATTTGAACTTTTGAGAAGTTTCATTAGTGACACATGTTGACAAGTTTACCCCATAGGTCAAATTATCACCCCTACCATTTGAAACTTTGCCTATCATTACAGTTTGTCTTGGGAGTCAATTATTGGTCCTGAAAAGTCCTTGAAATAATCCATGATTAATAGGCCTTTTTGAGGCATTCACTTTGGTTTTCAAAGGATTTTTTGTGAGAAAAGCATTATGAAGGATTTTTTGGGTCCAAAAAGGGGTCATTTTCAAGAGGTTCAAAGGGTTCTTCCCTTTTTTGAAAAGGTCCATCTTCAAAAAATCCAAAGGTCCATTTTAAAAATCTAAAGGATTCTTTCCTTTCAAGAAAGTGGCTGAAGAAGAAAAGTCAATGAATTCTTTCAGAGGAAAGGTTCTTTTTCAAATTTCTGAGGTGTTCTTTTTCTTTCAGAAAAGGGGTCTTTTCTAATTTTCCTGAAGGGTATCTTTCTGAAGGGATTGTTTCAGACATTTTGTTTGAAACAACTTTTCTGAAGGACACTTACAAATTTTTTGAAGGACACTTACAACTTGTCTGAAGGACACTTTCAACTTTTTTGAAGGACACTTAAAACTTTTCCAAAGGACACTTGAAACTTTTCTGAAGGACCATTTCAATTTTTTTGAAGGGTTCATTCAAAGTTTCAAGGGCTATTTCAACTCTTCCAAAAGGTCATTTTTAGAAGTATGAAGGGGTATTTCAGTGTTTCTGAAGGGCATTTGAAAAACCTTTGAAACGTATTTTAAAATTCATAAAAGTCCATTTAAAGAAGTTTGAAGGGCCCTTTCCTTTTGAAAAGGTCCATTTTAAGAAATTATGAAGGGTCACCTGATATAAAGCTAAAGGGTCACTTGACATGATTTCCTTCAGATAAATTATCTATGGGAAAGTAATAAACAAAAAATTTGAAGACATGAATTCCTTTAGACAAAAATTCTGAAGAGGAAAGTGATAGACAAAAAGTTTAAAAGAATTATTTTAGAAATAAGTCCGTAGAAATAAGTTCTGAAAGAAAAAAGCCCAAAACATTCCTTTGAAGGAATAAGCCACGGATAAATTATCTGAAAGAAATAAATAGAGGTATAAAAGTTCTAAAGACCTTTTTCCATGGAAAAGTAGCTGAACAATAACCCAAAGGAATACATGCAGAAATGAAGAGCTTGAGAGAAAAAGGCCAAGGAACTTCAAGGAGCTAACATGGAGTTTCAAATGCTACATATATGATGTTAACATGGAATTTCATGCATGTTTCAGTTTTCAAAGCCCCTTTTCATGCAGGTGGAGGCCATTTGGAGTTGATTGGTCTTGAGTCTAAGTTGACTTATTGTCAAAGTGTCACATATATTCTAATTTATCTTGTTAATTGAAGGCTTTCAACACTTTTAACTTGGTCAAACTGAAGTTCTTCATCTAAGGATTGGCATAGCATCATCTCATGTAGGATGGAGTTACATGAAGTTGAAGATTTAGTTTCTTCTTGTCTAATCAGTGTTTTAGAAGCTCAAATTGAGTGTATGAACCAAAATATAGGTGTATCACCATCATTAGATAGGATTTTCCTTCAATTTTCTTTCTTACCTTTTCTTCTTCCCTTTTCCTAACAGTTTGTAGAGTAGAGTAGAGATCCTAATTGATACACCAAAGGGAGCTAACCCTTAAAATATATAGATTCAATCCATTGATTAGGCCACTCACAACCTAGGATTGTTTCCATGTTTTAGTAGATTGTGAAGGCCTCAAACTACCTTCACAAGGGTGTGAGTTTGATTGACAACAACACGCTTAGCTTTCCATTTTATTTTTCAAGTTAACAAGTATTTTTCAAGATCCATGGACCCATCATAGATGTCTAAGTTTAGGAATCCTCCCAAATGAGTCATCATATTGACAGTGTGGATGGATTATTCTATGCAGTTGTTATCAGATGCATATATGTTCTAAGTGATCTTGCTTGCATACTACTCTATGCACCAAAAGAATTGTCATATGCACTTTGCTTGTCTACATTTATTTTGAGTTGTTATTCATTTCTAGCTAAGCATATGGGATTTAAATCCTTCCTAATTGATCTTATATGAATTTATATACCCCAACAATTCATGTGCTCTAAAAATGGTCTTTCCCAACTATTATCCTCCTACTTGCTTGGCTAAAAAATTCTACTAGTATATAAAAGATTAGGTTGCGGGGATGCATATACTTCCAATGAATAGTTCTTTCCAGTAACTTCTTCTTCTATTGTGTTTGAACCTGTGATTAACCTATGACTTTGATCTATTTATTTGAGTAATTATTATTATTTTGATAATACCCTTTGATGTAGCTATGCACTACTTCTATCTATTCTACTCCTAACTTACTCTCATCTTCCTCTTCACACATCTCATTCTTATCTCATCCTCCATCACTTTGCTCTATCTGTCAGCATTCATCATCCTCTATCTTTGTCTTTCATTCATAATATCACTCTTATCATCCTCTTGCTCATTCATCATTTATCCTACTACTACTTTTACCTCTATTCATAGTTTCTTGGGTATCCTTCTGCCTATTCCATCTATTATGTTGTTACAGTTCTCATTCTGAATCTAGAATTTCCTTCTAACACTTATTCCCTCATGTTTCCATTCTAGACTTAGGTTCAATATTCAATTACTCATCTACCCAATATTCACCATCATGTGCACACATCCCCATACACCCAAATAGACTACTCCATATTGGCTAGAATAGGCACCATGGCCTTATCCAAAACCAACACTTTTAACAAGAGAGGTAGTCACTACAGAAATGTTCCTCTAATTCCTCATATAAAATAGTCTTATGCAAATTCAAATGCTATATATCCTTGTATTGTGAATTTGGTGATGTATCTATTTATGGTGGTGGTGACCCCATAGTCTATCATTCTCATCCAATTAGTTTCTAGTTTCAAAAACTGGTCTATTTTCTCTTCATTCCAAGTGATTATTTATTTCATTTCCAGTCTTGTCAACTAGTGAGTCAACAATTTAGGTAGTTTTCACCATAAAATTTTATATATTTCTTCATAGATATGTTTTTGAATAATTTCACTCGTGGTAAGACTAGTCCTGTCAGATTCTTCTTTTGCAAAGTTCTATACTTTCTAGTCTAACCATGTTTCAATGTCTCGATACCCTAGTAACCATATTAGCATAGTTTCCTCTGGAAGGAGTGTTTCCACACTCACCTCACCATTATTATTAGAGGTTCTTAATATAACATAACATGCTAAGGATTAGGATAGATAAGTTTATTATACTAAATAGGATAGTGCAGATAATTCATATTTAACAGAATCATGTCAGAGAGGAATTATCGTGTGATAAATAAGAATTAAGATTATCCAGATTTTTCTCAGGTTTCATAGAGCATTCAAATTAATTTTAATTATGATTAAAATAAACATTAAACATACTAATGCATTCAAGTAATATCATAATAAATACAATAGGTAACCATAATAAAAAAGTCTATATTGATCTCAATAAAGGTTCATCATCTTCTTCATACAAGCACACATATTCATAGTCATTTGTCATTCTTGACTATTCACATTCTTATCGTATATTGGCACAAAAAATAGGGAACTTTTCATCTTATATCCTTTTACAATTCATGGAGGATAGGACAAAATACATATAGCTAACAATTTATAATGCATGAATATCCAAAGAATATCTTACGCAGGTTTACTTATCTATTTTCTTCTCCCTACAGTGTGAACCTTTGGGGGGATTATCCACTTAGACAATATTCAAAGGGTTATCATCACCAAAATATTTTAATCTAAGGAGACAAATCCATAGATATCCAAGGATTGAAATCATGTCCCAAATTAGTTTCACTCCTCGAGCCAGGTTTTAAAATCACATATCACACACTCCAACTTCGCTTGATTTTTTGGATAAAAACACTATATATCATTTGACTAAGGTAAATTTATAATTATTTTACACTCCTTGACATAATAAATTTTTTATTTTCTTATTCATTAGGTTAACCACTTTGATGGGAGGTTGAAGGATATAAACAAAAAATGGGCATCACACTGAGGACTGATTTGATGAGGGTAATTCTACCCACAAGGTCAATCATTTCCATTTATATTTCCAAGAGGATATATTGGATTTTAAAGATTCATTTAAACCATCCCAAATATATTATTTACCATAACCAAAAAAGAGGGGGAGTCCCAGGTACTTACTTGGGAGCTAACCCTGTCTGAAACGAAGGAGAAAGGAGATAATTTGTTTGCTTCACCCACTATAATTGAGGAAAATTATTTCAGACTTTATATTATTTATTCTCTAACTTGAATATAATTCATATTAAAGGATGATCCTCTTAAAGGTGCTAGCCTCCTGCACCAAAGCTTAGTTGAAGATGAAGGTATTGTATGCAAATCATTGGTGCATTAGATTCTCCAAGCCATCTTCCACTTTAATTCCTCTTAATTGACCAACTAATTTAGTCCCTAGATAGAATGAACTATATATTTGTATAAAATGATTAAGAAAAAGGGTGAGAGAGTATCACCTTGATAAATCTCATAGGTGGATTCAAATAAGTTCATAGAGCTACCATTGATCAAGGTAGAAAATCAAGATTTAGAAATGTAGTTAAATACCCAATCACATTGATCTTTACAAAACCCAATTTTTTCAAGGACCTTAATCAAGAAAGTCTAATCCACATGACCATAGTATTTATTGATGTCAAATTTGATCAACATTCTTGACTTGTGATTGATGGTGAGAAAGTGGAGGATTTAGTGTATCATAATGATACCTTCCTAGATATTTCTTCTTGGAATAAATCATCCTTATTCTTTGGATATTAGTGAGCCCAAATAAGGATTTAGTCTTTTATCCATCACTTTAGAGATGATTTTATAGACTATATTTGAAAGATATATTGATTTAAAATCTTCAAAACTTGCACGAGACTCCCTTTTTAGAATCAAGGATATAAGAGTGTAGTTAAGGTTGGCTATCACCTTCCTCTTAAGCCACAATTATTCAACCATATCAATAACCTTGGCACCAACAATATCCCATAAATATTGGAATAAATTCATTGGTAAAGCATTGGTGCTTAGGGCCTTGTTTGTTTTCATGGACAAAACCAACTCTTTGATTTACTTCATTAATAAAGGCACCACAAGATATTGATTATGCCTATCCTTAACTAACCAAGGAATATTATATAGGATCTTGGTTTGAAAAGAGAGCATCAAGGCATTAGGACATGCCAACAAGTTTCTGAAGTGATTTATCACCTCAATTTTGATCTCAGAGATGAAGGAGATCTCCAACCCTTCCTAAGAGTTAATAGTGGATATGTGACTAAGATTTTTTTTTGCCTTTGTTATGATGTATAATAAAGTAGTATTATGGTCACCCTCTTTCAACCAACCTTATTTATATTTATACTTCCTTTAAATATCCTCCTGAGAGCATAGTTCCTCAATTTTTGAGATGAGGGTCATCTACTTGAGGAATAACTCCATGTCCATACCTAAACTAAAGACTACCTCATTAAGATCTGCTAGTTCAACATCCCCTCAAGTAATTTCTTGAAAGATGTTTTTAAAGTGATCCTTGTTCCATTGATTGAAATTATTCTTGACATGATGTAGTTTTTTCACCATTTTGAGCATTTTAGAGCTAGACTAATGGGGGCCTTCATCCACCATTATTTGACCAAGTTGTGTAATGATGGCTCCCTTATCCACATTAACTCAAACGTGAAAGGGTACTTTACAAGGGATGAATCCACCAAAATTTTAAGATCAACTAGGGCATGATCTGATCTAGACAAGGGAATAATGTTGCTTTCTAGGACCCATATAAATTTTAACACTTGACTGAAGCCAAGAAGCGATCAAGTATTTAAATAATATTGATAAATACCTACCTCTTGTTGGTCCATGAAAAGGTGCCCTTCTTAGGCTTAATATGAAATAGGTAGTTCTTCAAAAAAAACTTACCAAAATTAATTTGAGATTGTGTAATCCATTGAGAACCTCCTCTCTTTTTTGAGCATGAAAAGATTGCATTGAAACCCCCCCAAGAAGAAACCTTTCATCCAGGAAGATGGAGAAGAGAGAAAAGACTTATTACCAAAGTTATTTCTTAAGAAGAGCTGAATTTGGTCCATATACATTGATCAATGTAAAGTTAACATCAATTTTGATGTTGGAAACTCTAAAAAGTTACCAATTCAAGTTGTTATTCAAAACTTTCAACCTGATAGTAGCCAAAGACCACAAGACTATTAAACCCATAGAGTTCTTAATTTCTTAAATGAAGGATATGTTGTATCTATTCCATCTCTTGCTGATAAGGGAGGTAGATTCCCCATTACTGAGATTGATTTATTGAATAAGTAAAGAGGACAAGATTATATGCTTAAACATGCATCTTTTGGAAAGGGCATGCAGGCCCCTCACATTATAAGATATAAGCTTCATGAGACTAGAGAGGGGAATTCCAACCCCGACTTTTTAGATATTAAAAAAATTGGTAGAGTGTTTTGCTTACCCTCTAAGACTTGAATGGAAATAAGGTCTAATTTCAACTTTTGGTCATGCTTCACGAGTAGCCCCAGATTAAGCTAAGCCAACTTTCACTTTGTTTGATAATTGGAAAGATTGGTAGTGGAGTTGAACTCCTCTTCATAATCAATATCCTCATTTGCCAAAGAATCACCATTCTACTAAGGATTTTCTAACTAAACTAGGTTATCACTAGGGCTTGGGCCTGTATAAATCTTGCATGAGATGAAGACTATAGTATGCATTTAATGGTTTTAGTTTGTGCCAAAATCAGGTCATAACCTCTTACAAGAGAGGTAGGACAAAGGTCTTAACATTTATCTAGTTTGTCTAGGAAGGATTAGTTTCAACAACCTTCAAACCTTGATAATTGGTGTGCATCCTCTCCCATAGATTGATAAATAACTAACATTATTCCTATGCAGGAAAGCTTCAAAGGTGTTCAACTTAGCTTCCCATCTCTATTTTGGGGAATAGGGCACCAAAACTTGATTCAAGTGGAAAGGACCTCTATGTGTTCCCAAGCTTCCTACATTTAAATCATTTTAAGGAAATATTTTCTATATCAACCACCTATACCCAAAGTTAACCCTAATATTTGTTGAGAATACCTTCTAGAATTTCTTTATCTATGTCGATGAAGACATAGATACGAGTGTAGGAAGTTAGGGTTTTATCTTTAGTTATAGGGTCCAATTGAATGAAACCACCCAAAATCCCATCTATATCTTTGAGCTAGCTTGCATCCCAATATTCAATAAGTAAACCATAGAACCTAACCCAAGATGGGTACTTTCCATTATTTGTCAAATTCACATTAAAATTTGGGTGCCATTATTGAAGCCATAATCTTGCCACTTCTATTGCCCAAAAAGGGGCCTCTAAAATTTAATGTCACTTATTAGGTGAGGGGAAGATGGACATGAATAAGCCCTTAGGTATAAATTTTAGGTATACATCAGCTCCCCAATCCATTTTTACCTAGGTTTCTATCAGTATGATCACTAACCATTTTTATGGTGAATTTTATAATTAGGGCACAACAAGATTATTGCAAGAGGCTGGGGTATAAATCCTTATCTTCCCAAATCAATTATATATGGATCTCCAAATACACACCCTCTAAATCTAGAGGATCAACATATTCCAAAGATTCTATGGAAATCAAATTAATAACCTTGCACCCACCATAAGTGGTAGGATTACCACTCACTAAGGAGATGCAATTAGCTTTCATTGCAACCTCAAAGAAAGAGCACTCCCTAAATACCTTATAATTCCCAAACATCATTGGTTGTAATGGAAAGGAACACCCAAAATTTGAGGAATAAACTACTTTCATCTAATCCCTCTAGGTCTCCTCTATGACATCATCATTAAGCCTAATCTCATTAAAATATCCCTATTTGGGATATTTATTAAAAATGCCTAAAAATATATAATCCAAACTCAACACTTTACTAATAGACTCAAATCTAATATGCTCTTATACCACTGAAATATCCCATTTTAGGATATTTACTAGTAAATTGGAATTTATTAAAATTCTTTTGTAATTACTAAATAACACATACAACTCTAATACTCAAATGATTATATTGCAAATGACTAATTACATGGAATATGTATAGAGATAATATCATACCAAAAAATCATACATAAATTGATTCAAATGCTAAAACACTTACATAACACTCAATACTCACAAATATTCACACAGCTTCACTTGACACTCTGCAATCACACACACACTCTACATAACTGAAACACATGATCTGTAATTGAAGCCCAATTATGATTCGTGAGTGAAACTATTATTGCTTGAGGATAATAAATCTTTGGGAAGGTAGGATTTTTAATGTCCCCTTTTTTCAAATGTGACATATGTAGAGAAGCATTAGCTAATTTCATTTTCGTAGGCTAAATCGAGTAATGTAAGGAATAATATTATGCCAAGTCACTATTCACAAGGTACTATTCATATGTCACTATTCACTATCACTATTCATGATGTAGCATGTGATGTGTCTTGTGGGTGATGAGTCTTGGGGAAAAGGCAAGGGGTAGAAGTATGGCACATTGATTAGTGGGCTTCATGATTGGATTGTGAGAAGTCAAACCCTGATTGGAACTTGTCTAGGAATCTTCTGTGCACTTATGAATTATGAGACAAGATTTAATATTCTAAGTTGGCTCACATGTGTGAGTGGGATGCCATTTTTGAGGCATGTGAATTTGGAGGAGGATTTTCCAAATGTAGGGGTTCAACTTTTGACCCTTGAACATGAAGATAAGTGTTTCACTATTACTAAATAGTGCACCCACTAGAAAGAGGGCACATGTCTTTGATTTCTCATGAATTTTCCCTCTTTCTCTCTTTCCTTTAATTGATGAAAATTAAGAAAATATAAAAGAGAATAAATATTACCATCTAGTGGTTCACCTTTAACTTTGTCCTCTTGTTCTACCAGCTCCTCTCCCTGATCACTATCAGATCTAGAGTCTCCTTTCTCCTCCTCCTTATCTATGTATGCATCCATGGTCTCCTCTAAAAACTTGATGGCATTATCCCTTTTAGTGGTGTCATCATGGGAGTCATATGTCCCATGTGCCTATCTTTCATTTTCTAAATTAACTTCACTGGATTGATCTAAATGAATATCAAATGTTGTTTTTCAAGCAAGCTCATTCTCATCTTTTGTAGCTACATATCCTTCCATGAATTCATTTTTTAGTTCTACCATACACACCTCATGAATTAATACATCTTCTTTGTTCCTAACATCACTTTGTTGGAAAGTGATCGAAGTCACTAATTCATCTTCTTTCTCCACTTGAGGTATTGGAGTGTCTATTACCTTCTTTTTGACATCCATTTAGTAACTTCATATTCATCCTCTTCATTTTTTTTGAATTTTTGGTTGGGTTCCTATGATTCCTTATATAATAAGCAAATATTATTTCTTATGAGCACATTTCTGCTACTATTTTCTTCTCTTACAGAAACTTCTTTCGATTCTTCTTCCTTCACAAAAAATTTCTTCTCCTCCAACTTCTTGGAGACCTTTATCTCCTCCTCATTATTCCTTTAATTTCTTAAGTATTTTATATGACCTTTTTTGTTAGGATCCAATATTACTTTGATTTCCAAGTACTTATCAAATGAGACTCTATTTTTGAACTCATCAAGAAGTGTTTGGTATTGGCCTAGAACTTTGATGTCTTCTTGTTCATAATTCTAAAGCCACATCAACACCTCTTGTATAGGATCTATTTCTTATACCTTTGGTAAAAATTTAGGAAGATATCTCTACTCCATGTTCCCTACAGATCTATCAACAAAAAATTATACAAACACAAATCCTCATAGGTTGGTAGGATACATAGCTCTGATTCCACTGAAATATCCCTTTTTGGGATATTTACTAAAAACACCCAAAACTATAAAATCCAAACACAACACTTTACTAATATACTCAAATATAATATGATCTAATACAAATGTAATATCCATTTTCAAGATATTGACAAAATTTAATTTTCTTTAATTCCAACTATAATAATTTCAACATTAAAATAACCAGTGCACAATACAAAGCTTGGAGATGATATCAAACAACATCTCTTACATTTTAAATATTCAACACAACTTATATACATGGATCATAATGTGATCATAATTTAATTTTAGGATGGATTTACCATAACCATCCAGGGAGGAATCTTTCACCACCGAAACTAGCAATCTTGAGAGGGTTTTTATCCTCCAAGATATCCACACTCCAAGGGCTTTCATCTTGGGAGAGGAAGAAGATGAACCAAAGTCTCAAGATTAAAAATAGTGGTTTTCATATAAAAATATTCATATTTACAAAGGGAGAACATGCTAATATATAGCATTTATAAAGGAGAGAGAGAGAGAGAGAGAGAGAGAGAGAGAGAGAGAGAGAGAGAGAGAGAGAGAGAGAGAAACTTCATGGGTAAGCAAAGAAATGCACCCTCCTTATAGTGGGTCCACTATTTAGAAATAGTGAAGAGCTTGTCTTCATTTTCATGGGTCAAAAGTGGATCCCCCACTTTTGACTAATCCTCTCCCACATTAACATGCCTCTAAAATTGTGCCCCACTCACACATGTGAGCCAACTTAGCATAGTAAATCTTGTCTCCCACTTCACAAGTACACAAAAGATTCCTAAACAAGTTCCAAATAGCTTTTGGCTTCTCCTCACACTCCAATCATGGATCCCACTAAAAAATGTGCCACACTTCTACCCCTTGCCTTTTTCCCAAGAGCCATCACCCCCATGACACATCACATGTTGTATCATTAGCTACATCACTTACCACAACACCATGAATAGTGATAGTGAAGAGCGACCCATGAATAGTACCTATGAATAGTGACTTGGCATAATATTATTCCCTTACATCACTTGATTTAGCTTATAGGAATCAAATAGGCTAATAGTCTTCCACATATATCACATTTGGAAAAAGGGGACATTACACTCATCTTCATCCTCCCACTCTAGTGTTTCATTTATTGCTTCCTTGAAACCTGTGTGTCTCTCCTTCTTAGGGCACTATGAGAGGTCAAGAGATAGGTTTTATGGAACCCCATTCTTCAAACCTCATGCTTGCACCATTACAACCCTTCTTAATCGTGTAAGTAGTAATTATTATTATATATTTGTTTACTCATATGTTTATATATTTAATAATGTATTATTATCATTATTCTAAACATTATTTAAATTTATGAATGAAAATTTATGTATTAAATGAAACTCAACAATATAATTATTAATCTTGAAAAAAATCAATCCATAAGGTTACAACAAAAAGATGGCTGATTGGTATTCATGGTTCATTATCTACAATTGTACCCACCACTAAAACTAGAATGTTAATAAATGATGCCCATTGTAAAATTAATTTTTCATAACTAGAAACCCCTTAATATTCATTATTATTAATTCAATAATCCTAGTTATAATTTTATGATTTATATATTTTTTAATATATATATATATATATATATATATATATATATATATATAGATATGATGATGATGATGATGATGATGATGATGATGATGATGAATTATAACCCTTCATTTTTTGACTTATCAAAGTGTTTTAATTATTGCCATAAAAATTTACATTGCATTTTTTAATGTTATTTTACCTTTGTTGACATCGAATTGTCATGGTAAGGATTAGTACTCTATAATTTCCTCAAAAAATTTCCTTTTTGGAAATTAAATGTAGATTTATTTTTATCCATGATACAACTACTTCGATTTATCAAATGGGAGTGGTTTATATTTTATTAAGTGGCATAATGTGCATTAAAAAGAGTATGGTGCTTGAAAACTATAAAAAACTAGAAAGGAATGAAAATATCATACATTATAAATGATTTTAACATGGAAACCTTAATGTGGGGAAATCCAGTTAGAAATGAAATCTACACATCTTCCTCTTCTTCCATTAAATGAAATAAGCCAATACAAAGAGCTCATTGAGTATACAACTCATAGTCTCAATTATCTCCTATTTCCTAGTATTGTTATGGAAGAATTAAAATTAGCATCAAATAATTATAGCCATGAATAACTAGGTAGTTATTGATCATCTCAATAATTCACAAACTACCTCCTACACTCTCTTAGATCATTGGTCAATTATAATCAGTTCTAATTCTCTCTTCCAAGGCCATTATTATGCTTATATGGATATTCCCCTTTAAATTACCAAGCTTATAAAACATCTAGAATGAGAATACCAATCATTTCTAGTAGTTTTTTATATTATTTATTTGATGAAGATGACATTGCCACATAACATAGACTAATGGTTGAAACTACCCTACCAGTCATGAAAACATTGTAAAATATTGAAAAAACACCCAAATATTATAAAATTTATAACGACTAGCCAATGTAGACTGGTGGTTATGTCAATGTAAACTATTTTGCAACATGCGAAGGCCATAAATTTTGCATAAAAACTTTAAATCAGGTGTCTTCTCTTAAAGTATATATCATTTTTATAGGAATCAATGTTTTTAATCATATTTTAATTTTAATTAATTATACTATATGATTCACCTTAATGCAATAAAAAATGTCTTATATTTATTGTATCCAAAAATTGAATTCATGAAATTTTTAAAATTTTGGTTCGCACTTGAAGATATCATAAATTTGGCACTAGATCCATTGGGACTCATGGTAGACCAAGTATTATGCATATTTCATTAGAGTAAATTTCATTTTGGAGAGTCTATAGAAATCAAGTACTATTCACACCTCAGTTACACAACAAGTGTAATTATATTTTTCAGCATATCTTCCACAACTAGACTTTGTTTTGGTTCTTGTTTGATTTATTGAATATATATTGTCTAAAATATCATATTTTATTATATCTCAAAGTCTTGAAGTACACATATTTTCACATTAGAGATCTAAAACTTTGGAGCCAATAAGGTTAAAGGGCCAATCAGGTGCAAATTCTTTGTTTTGGCATATGCTTCACATCCAGACTTTGTTCTGGTTATTGTCTATTGTGTTGTAAATATATTATCCTAAGTATAATTTTTTATTAATACATAAAATTCCAAAACTTCACATATTTTTCACATCATAGATCTGGAACTTTGGAGCCAGTTGGGACAAAGGGCCAATTAAGTGCAAATTATTCAATTTGGCATATCTTTCACATCTAGAATTTATTTTGGTTCTCATTTTATGTGTTAAAGAGATATTATCTAAGGAATAATATTTGATTCATATCTTAGAGTCCCAATGTTCATATAGTTTTTACACTAGATATTTAGAGCTTTAGGGCCATCAAGGACAAAGGGCCAATAAGCGTTAAATTATCCATTTTGGCATGTCTTTCATCTTTAGATTATTTTTTGGTTCTCATATGATACATTGATGAGATATTATCTAGGGGATAATATTTTATTCAAACATCAGAGACCCAAACTTCATATATTTTTCACACCACAGATCCATAACTTTGAAACAAGGACAAAGAGCCATTCAGATGAAATTTTTTCCTTTTAGCATATATTTCACATAAGGACTATATTTGGTTATCTTTTTATGCGTTGGAGATATATGGTCTAAGGTATCATCTTTTCTTCATATTTCAAAGTCCCAAAGTGCATAGACTTTTCATACTAGAGATACAAAACTTTGAAGCCAACAAGGACCAATGGTAAGCTAGGTGAAAATTCTCTAGTTTAGTATATATTTCACATTTAAACTCTATTTTGGTTCTATTTTGATTTTTTGGAGAGATATTATCCTAAATATCATCTTTACTTTAGACATCAGGGGCCCAAACTTCATATATTTTATGAAAAATACAACCAAAGATTCAAATCTCTCAAGGCCAGAGACCTAGAACTTTGAAGGCCATCCAAATAGACCTCATGAGTGCACTGGATGTGAATATGTGCTAATGAAAATAGGAAAAAAATAGTATTTTTTCCATAAATTTTGAATCCAGACTCCATTGTGGCTTTGATTTGAAGATTTAGAAAGTTATTGAAACAATCTATCCAATGATGTCAAATATTTGATATTTTGATAAAATTTTTGGTTGGAAAATAAATAGGGTTTTTTTAATAATGGTATATCATGGGTGCGCTATGTGCTAATTATTGATTTGGCCATATCTTTCACATCCAAAATATGGTTTGGCTCTCATTTGATGCATTAGAAAGGTCTTGAAAAAAATGATCCAATGATGTAAATAATTTGATCTTCAGGGACTTTTTGATGGATCCAATTCTTGGATTTTGTAATAATTCCCCTTTGTAAAACCTAGTTTCACATGTTATGGTGTGGACCATATTATTTCCAAACTCTATATCCCAAAGGAAAAGGCTCGGTGGGCCTGCTTGGTGATTTATTTGAGTCATTATGGAAAAATAAATGTAAAATAGAACAAGACAAATATGAGAATACAAAAGGTCAAAGTGAGAATATGAAAGGTCAATGTCAGAATAAAAAAGTTAATTTCATCATCCTATGTGTTATAAATAGGATAAATGATAATTTTAACATGATTTTTCTTTCTTTCAAGCTCTTGGGGAAGAGTTAGTTGCAACTTTGTATGTAAGCTACATATTTTTTTGTATTTGAGCAATGGAGTGAAAGCAAGAAGATGATATTAATATTTGAATTTTTGGGTTTTGATGCTATTTATTTATGAATTCTATACTTATATTCATAGATAGATAATCCGTTAAAATTTTACACTTTTATTTGTTGTGTGCAACTCACGATGTTTCTAGACTTTGTGTTGAAAACCTCATGTATGGGATTTGAACCAAGTGTACCCAATCCAAGTTTTGAGGAGACTTTGTGCTTCCAAGCAAATTTTCCATGTTCATTAAATTTTTTGTTCATAGTTCTTTTTTGTGTGAGAAGAATAATTTCTAACCACTTCATTCAAATCTAAATTATTCTAGCGATTATCTATATTCATTCCACTATGGGTTTCTCACCTTCATCCTCCTCATCTTCCACCATTTATAAATTTTGTTTCCTTTTTTTCTCTCTGATTAAAATTACACAAAAACCCAAAAAAATATGCATATCATATAAAGGAGCTACCCCTCTCAACAGTAAAGGAAAATCAACATCTCAATAGTGATTTCTCTAATTGTTGGCAAATTTGTGTTGCTTCTCATTGGGCAAGTCATCACCTAGATTTACATCAATGATTTTTTGAAACTTTGTTGGGGAAGGTGTCTTTGATCTCAATAATCTGAAGGGAATATTCCCCCTATAAAATAAGGTTTGTGATTGTTTAAATGATACTTGGAAATGAGCCCATGCTTTAAATTTTTTTTACCTTTTATATCATTGCCTATGGTTTTTTTTTTGTTGTTGCAAGCATGAATAAATTTTGTTTGAAATTATTATATGCATACCTTGGAAATATTGGGCAGAAAAAAGAAGAAATAAACAAGACATATATTTTTAAAGAACCCAAATTAGAGGCTAATTATATTTTTTCAAATTATGATATAGTGAGAAATTTTTTCATCTTGATATCAACCTTCAAATAAAATCCAATTGGAAAAATTGTTGATAATCCAAAAAGAGTATTTTTTTTAAAGATGTCTATGGAACTATACAAATAAAACAGATAAAAGTTTCCCCAATTCAAAATCTGCCCATGGTGAAGCAATTTTTAAAAAAAGTTCTTGATGATGGGAATTAAAGTGATGGTACAAATTCCACTATGTTGAATACTCCAATAGAGGAATAAACTTCCTTCAATCGGCACTCTAAAGAAAATATTGAAAATTCAACCCAAGAGAAGTCATAGAAGAATGCATTGAATTGATAGAAGTCCCCTCCCAAGAAAATAAGATAAGACATGAAAATAGTGAGCTTCATATTGACAAATAAGAGGCATGTGATGGTTTTGAACATGATCACAAGGTATATTTTAAAGAAGAGACAAGAAGCAATCAAAAAGAAATTTTTGATCATTTTAAGTGCCATGAGGTTTTGGCCCAAGTTCACCTTTGGAGATTCCTAAAGGTGATTTGGTTTAGCCATTCATAGATAAAGAGCTACAAGAGCAACCAAAAAGTGAATACCTAGGAGGTATGATTCATGTTGTTATTATTCAAAACATCAATTTGAGACATATTCCTTCTATTCATGAGGAAAGTTTATGTGGTCAAGTGTTTGATTTCATATTTACATTCTCATCAGTGCCTCAAGTTTATCCCATAAATACAATTAAAATATTGATGTTGTGGTTTCTCATGGTCTTGTCAAAGTTTTCATACCTTATCCTTTTGAAAAACCATTTTTCTAACCCATGATGGTCATGTTTATTCATGTTGTCTTACCTTCTCCTTGTAAATAGTTTACATTTTTTACATATTTTTGGGTTATGTTTTTCCCTTTAAATTTTTTATTGTGTGTGTGTTACTATTTAATATATTTATATTATCCATTGTGGTGTT